>JAPDSC010153297.1:5385-41769 GCA_026290005.1 Latrodectus geometricus
TTTGAGTAATAGGATGTTTTGAAGAATTTATAATTCCTATTATAAGGAAATTGCTGGAGTAGCTTTCATGTATTTCTTTTATTTAAATAAAAGCACTTTCTAAAAGCAACACGTTTATCCGCAAAAGGTATTTTGCTGCTAATTTTTGTAATGTGATTTTGGGGGGCTAGAAATCATTTCTTTTTTTGGTGAACAAAGTCCAATAATTAAAGTCCAAAGTCCAATATTAAAAACGTATAATTATGCATACCCTTGGATTGAAGTTTATACTATACAATGAATGAAACTAAAGTAACAATTTTTTTTGCAAAATACAAGCTATTTATAAACCAAATGTAAGTGTTCTTATTTTTATGTTAAATTATGAATTTGATAAACTTCACACAGTAAATAACTTTACCCACTTATGAAATTGTTTTAAAAGGAAATATCAAATATAGTTTTTATATAAATTAATAGAATGTAATTTTTAATTTTATGTGTAATGTGGTCTAAATATTAATGTATTTGACATTGTTTTGCGTAATAATGAACGTTAAACTGCATATGCGAGTAGTATTACAGGGTTCCGTGTTTAACATTTTCCTGAGAAATAATCACAATAAAGTAATATATGAATTAGAAGAAATCCATAACGTTTCGATAATATATTTCGTTTCGTAACAACGAGAAATTATTTGAAGTTGTATGCTTTTGGATATATCCCTTAAAAAACTATAAATTTAAGACATTGATAATGTTACACATTAAATATGAACAGACAAATACCAAGAAAAATATTTACAGTTCCACATTTATATAATTCATACGCTTATTATTAAGTTCATATTTGAAAATCAAAATCCGGCAAGAAACTTCAAGAAAGAAAAGCACATTGTTTTATTATTATTATTTACTTCAGAAGCGCTGAATGCACAATAAAGACCATTTAATTAGCATAATAAAATTTTCTTAAATTTCAATTAAAAAGACATTTTTAATGCTCTAATATTTCCCTCAAAAGAAAATAGAATAGTAATTTTCGCTTTTAAGAGGTTTAAAAAGTGTAGAAACTTTAGAATCAGCAGTCATGTTTCAAAGTAGTACAAAGAATAATTTTTGACGAATTTGAAAACTTTTTTGTAAATAAAAAAAAAGCACTAAAATACTTAAAAAAAGCATTTTCAATTTGTGTAGGTTATCACATCATAATCTCACCAATCAAGACTATTATTCTCATTTACTGGCACTGCATTAATTCTTTCCGTTCATAGTTTTTTTTTGAAATTATGGATGCTTTATTAGATAAAAGTTATTGGAATAAACATTTGTGTAATTTTAATCGTTAGTGTAAATATTTAAACATTTTTTAGAAATAATCATGCATAATTGCTTTTAGAAAACTGGTAATGTATTCCCTAAGGCATTTGCATGTTAGGTAAATTTTGCTCAAAAATATAACGCACAAATTATCTTAAATGAGAAAAAATCTCTTAACAATTGCTTAAAATTAAAAAAAAGCTGCTTTTACCATAATATTTAAAAAATAATTCAAATCATTTATATATCATAAATATTGGTTCACAAATTGCATTTTAAAATTAAATGTTAATTACTTTATAGAATTCAATGAAATTTAATACATATAAAAAATACAACATGGGAAGTTTAATTGCTTCATAATATAATTAATAAATATTTTTCCTTTTCGCTTTATTTGACAATAATATAAATAATTTTTCTAAGATTTGTAATGAAATATAATTAGAATATTCAAAAATTATAATTAATTAATAAATTGAAAGAGTCTTTGAAAAATAAGAACATAAAAAGTGTAATAAATTACAAAAAGCCAATTCAGAATTTTATTAAATTTTTTTCTAAATTAAACTTCTTTTTAATTAAAATGTAAATTACACAATTTACTTTCTTTTTTTTAAATAAATTTTCCCAAAAAAATTTAATAAATGATAAATTATATCAGTAATGCTGAATATTATTCAAGGAAAATCATTGTGCATTTTCTCTTAGCGATTATAATTTTTCGTAGTCAATTTTTATTATTATGACTGAATTCTTTATTGTTCTTTTCATAAAAAGTACTTTTTTACTTGTAGATAGCATTAATTGAAATAATTTAAGGATTGGTACCTGAGTTTTTATTCAAATAGGTTTAATTACTTAATGTGATTGAAAAAAATACTTAATTGGAAATATTATTTGGAATAATTTCGTTTCCGAATGTTTAAAATATGCATAATGAAAAAACTTAAAAAGTAAAAATTCTAGTAAATCTATTTCATCAGTCTTGACTGTTGATGATTACACGAATCGATTGATTTGAAATCACCGTTTTATTTTTTATTGTATTGTTAATTACAAATTGTAAATATATATAAATGCAAAAAAGTTAAAACAATTTAAGAAAAAATAAAAAATAGGAAACAATGAAAAAATCATTAAAAAACTCATTTTTTTTATGCATAATGCAGATCATCAAATTTTGTTTGATTTTAAATGTATATCATTTTTACAAAAATGAAGCAAAATTTATGCAAAAAATCTTTGATATAATTTTATACCTATTTTTTTGTTCGAAAGAATTTTTCGAACTAAAACTAGTTGTCTAACATTTTGTATTTTGATAATACATGTGATATCTATTTACATGTGATGTATGTTTATATTTAGTACTGTAAGAGTTTAATTTCTTTACATTACCCATTTAAAATTTCAATTTAAATATTTAGGAAGGAAACATTTTCATTTTTTTTTGATGTATGCACATTAAAAATATTTTTAATTAAATTTCTTTGTATTTCTATTCCTTAATATAATTATCTTTGAATACTTCTTCATAATTTATTCTTAAAAAAAAAGGATTTTGGTAAATGAAATGCACAATGGATTTTTAAACATAATTTTTTAATTTTAAGTATCAAGAATTCTTTGCCTATCAATGTTATAATCATTTCCTAACTTTTGTTCACGCTATTTAAAATTTCTTTTTCTATTAAATGAAATTTAGAGATCTAAGAATGGAGTTCCTTGATTTTGATCTTGGTGATTAATCATCAATTAAAGTATATCTTTATCTATGACTTAATTTCAGTATCGAACTAATTGGAAAAAATATTATAGAAAATAATAAAATAAATGTTTTTGCAGTGAACAATTAAATTAAAATTATAGCAAATGAAACTTTTAACTTGAATTTAAAGTGATAATTTTATTTTAAATATCAATAAATGCATTATTTTAATAAAATTATACATAATACCTACTTATTTAGCAATTAAAATTACAATTATCAATTTATAAATATGATTAATGATTTATTAAATGAATTGAATCATATCAAACAATAAAGTTTAGAAATTTCCACAAATGAATACTAATACAAGTATATAAAGTATTTTATTGGTATTTTAAATTAATTTATATAAATTTAAATGTATCCATATAAGCTTGAGCAAATTCGGCAAAACAAACATTATTTTACTTTTAAATAATTTAAGTGGGTTATTTTAGTGGAACATAAATCTTAAAAAAATTATTAATATTTACATATTTCAAATTGTAAAACTTTTTGTATTCATTTCGTCGCCATACCTAATTTATAATTTTTAACAACCATATAATTATATGAAAGAAAAATGAAAAGGTATGTCGAAAAACATCTTTTGTTGTTGTTGCATATCCACAAGATTAGCTGATCTAAATCAAATAAATGAAACCATGCACCCTTGTGAAAGTCCAAAACTAAAAGTGGATTGTCAGTAAGGCCCTGCCTGGAGAGACCTAGACAATAAAAATTGTGTTCAGGAGAAGCCTCCTCCAAAAAACACATGGTGTAGTCTTCAAATTGCTTACATCCTCCAGAGATTCTTTAAATTGAATAGATTCCTCCTCATGAATGAATAAGTCACAACTTTTAAATCTGTTAAATAACAGAAGTGAGCAGTTAAAAACAGAAAACTTTTTCATATTCGTTTTTATGTTTAATGTATTGTTTCAGTAAATAGAAAGATTTAGATTGTGTAAATTTAATTATTTTTTCTTCAAGTCATAATTTTTAGAAAAGTTGTGTTAGAATTGATTTTGTTTTAGCAGAAATGGCTTGAACTTCTGAAATACGTAGTTTAAAATTAATTTGACATAAGAAGAAAACATAAGAAGTCATTAAAATATTTTCCCAAAAATTGATTTTTTATTTATTACAACATGTGTCTTGTTTATTTAGAAACAAATGCTATATAAGAGCTCACCATGGTCTAATGGTTACTTTTCGGTTTACTAGGTCCCAGGTTAGATCCTGGCCATCATTGAACTATAAGAGATAAATGTTGTACTTCTACTTTAAGTTTGCATGCTTGTCAAGAGGGCTCTTATAGTTTTTCTGGTGTTCTCCGTTGCGACAAGCATGGCTTGCTGTAAAAAATATCCCTGGAAGAAAATATGCAATGGGCATTAAAATAGTTTACAAAAGCCATCGGGTGTTAGACAGTTCATTACATGGTATCAAATAATTATTATGTACATTAATGCTACAAAAGTATAAGAGTAATATTAATTATTTATTTTACTTATTAAAGTATATTAAGAAATTTTATTTTTAAAATATAACAAGAAATTTTAATTAATAATCTAATATAATTCCTTTAATATAATGTTAAAGTAATGTTCTTTTAATGTAATGTTTTATTATATATTCATATATATTAAATATTTATGAACTCGTTAAAATTTTAATTTTATAATTAGTTTATTTTGAAAGAAGATATGTATTCTGAAATTGTGTAAAACCCACAATGCATTAAAATTTAGTAAAATAGAAAGTTTTCATAAGATATTAAACATTTTTATACTTACTTTAATAAATTAAATACTTGGAATTTGTATGAGTTCATTTCTTTAAATCTTAAAAATATGTAAATCTGAATATATAAAATATATGAAAAATCTTGTTCTTTGTGCATTTGAGACGAATGCTTTTACATATCAATCCTTTAGAAATGTTTTCTTCTTCATGCTTTCCATCCTTCACTTCCGATCCTTTAACAACTTTCTTTTTCTGAATCGTAGTTCAACTTATTGAAGTCCTTAAGAGCATTTCCATTTTTTGCGTCACCAAAGCTGTTTCCCATGCGTCAACGTATATCAAAACAGAGAAAAGACGCTGGTAAGAATGTATTCCAGAATTTAATTTTGGACGATTTCGCACCCTTCTAACATATTTACATTATTCAGGAGTAAAAAATTGCAGAAATGCATCGTTTGTTCTATAACTCTTTTTATACAAAAACTTTCATTTGTATCTGTGGTTGTACTTTTATCTTGTTTCTTAGATCTTTCAAATTCCATCTTTGAATATTTATTCCATTAGGAATATTTTAAAAAAAGGATTGGAACATTAAGAATAAAAAAAGAATGTTTTAAAGGATAAAACAGTTTTACAAACAGTTTCTGTGCATTAGAAAATAAATAAAGATATTTTAAGAGAAACATAAAGGTGTTTGAATAACGTTTTACTTAAAGTTTCAACAGACATTATTTAAAATACTTGCCACCAAAACAAATGCCATTCAGAGCTACTCTAAAACACAAGTATATAGGAAAGATGAAAATTAGCAGAAAATGTAAGATTTCATTTTGCAACTCATAGTGTTGCATTTTGCAACTCATAGTGATTATGTAACTCTTTTGGCAGAGCAGTTGCATTCTCCGTTGTTTCTATCTAGATAAGTCATTGCAGAGATGATAATTCTCTGGCTCACCATAGTCGTCAGCACATTTCAGTTATGGTTTCGAGAGTATGAGGACTTAGTTTCATACTTTCCGTGGCCTACATTATGACTGGAATTAAACATCATAGAGTCTTTGTGGATGGTTTTGGTTGGTTTCTCAAGGAGTTAAAACATGTTTGGCTTGATAAATAAAACAACCCACTTACCATCATGCAGAACTTTCATGTTTATTTCAAGGAGGATTCAAGTGGCTTTAAGAGCTAAAAGTACTCCTGTACCATATTAGGCAGAAAATAGTTCTTTTTGTGTGAGTTTCCTATTATTTTAGATATTCCATCATACTCTTTTACCTCACAATTAGGCTAGTAACAATAGTAACTGCTTAATGTGATCACTTTGAGATAGATGCTATTTGAAAAAATTAATTGAACAATAGACGTAAATTATTCGAAATACAAAATTTTAATTCTATAAACATAATCCTTTAATTTTAAAAATGCCGGTTTTTACAGCTCATATAAATTAAAAAAAATATTTATTTAAATTCTATTTTAATCAAATCATTAAAAAAAGACCAATTAAAAAGTCTTTCAGAATTGTTTGTCTTGCATTTTTTCACTGCAAATTATTGATCAAATAAAAATAGACCTGTATTGTTCATGAAGGTCTCGTGCAGGGCCTATGAACTACACACCGAGTCTCAAAATATGGATATATTTTCTTATTTCAGTAATAGTTGGATGCTTTCAACATGCTTTTCAGTTTCGTCCTCATCATCATCTAATATTTTTAATAGTGATTATGAATAGTGATATTCATGGAAAAATTCCATAATGTTTACCTATGGAAATAATTTATAACACTAGTATGTTAATTCTAAACTTATAGATTACATAAAGGGTAAAATAAAATTACTATATTCAAGGATGTCCATATATTGCGCTCTACATACTTAATTTATTGAAGTGCAAAAATTTAAAATTTTGAAAATTGCTTAGTTTGAACTTTAAGAATTTATTTAAAATCTTTATTTAAAATAACGCTTATCCAAATTTGCTCTCTGCTTTCAGTTCTGGATTCTGGTTTACCATTCTGTTTGGATAGGTACTCAGAAGTTTTTCAAGTTTCCTCTGTTGTTACATAACATTAAGAACCACTAGCTTTAAAAAGGTGCTTGCTGATGGAATAAAATAATAAATTTTTAAAATTTTTGATCGATGGATGTCAGAAAACCTTCAATTGTTAGGTATTCCATTTGCAGTATAAACATAATACATTTCGTATTTACTTATTATAATCCAAATATAGGATTAATTTTTATAATATTTGATATAAAGATAACAGTATGAGTTTCAATCTTAAGTCATTATTTTCAGTCACAATTAATAAATCTAAAAATTTCCAAATATTAGCAACATATGACATATAAAATAATCTTTATAATTAAGATAGGTAATTGTAATTCTTTATAAATATATTTAAGATAAAAACTTATATCCATGTTAAATAGATAGTAATTTGATAAACTTTATTAATATTACTATTAATAAAGATTGTCAAAGTTTTACTAAAAAAAGTTACTGATCAGTTGGATAGTGTTTTACCTGTACACGAGCTGATCAGTAATTTCATTTTTTTATGATTCTCAATCCATCAAAGTCTAATATATTAACTTTAATTTTGCTTTTAAGAAATTATATTTTAAAGCAATATTACATTTTTTATATGGGTTACAGAAAATTATTTATAGAAAAGTTCTGTTGGAAAAAATTAAACGATAATTTATTTTCCTACGAAATTCAAAATATAACCTTTTAATATTTTAACCTCCATTGTAGTTTCAAGAAATAGTACTTTAAGCCCATTCATGACATTTTTAGGTTAAAAAAATCCTCAAAAATATTGTAAAGTTTTGCTTAAAAATTTGATAGGTAGTTTCTCTTCCTCTGATTCTCCAGATACAAAATTTCAATTCATGAAATATTTCCAATGCATAAAATTTTTCATCCCCTTATGTATTTGACATGAATTTCTTTTTTGAATAATTTCGTTCAGACGGTCTTGTGTCCGATTCCAAGTCTTACATTCAGATATCTTAACTGCTTCTTCACGGATAGCAATTCTATTTATTGAAGACTTCAAATCTGCTGGTTGAAGACAGGCTTTACAAGCATCAAAACTACTATTTGAATGTCATCATATGTCAAAGTAAAGAAAACTCACCGGCAAGAATCTATCCTGAGATTTAAATTTCACAGGCCAATTCTCTTTCCAATTTTCAACCTTTTTTGAGATTTATTCCTAAAGTGAAATATTATATATTTCAAATTCTCCGTCATTTGCATGGATTTTCGTTTGAAACCAGTGCTTTTGCGTTTTGATTTGCTTTTTCATCATGTAGAAATATTCTACGCCTCTCTTTCTTTTTGATTCATTCTGTCCAAAAAGAACGTTTTCAGAAAATGAAATTGGAAATATTATAGAAAAATTAAATTTATTCTTCCACGAAGAAATATTTTTACAGGTAGAATAAAAAGTTTCACAAATGTTTTCTACATTTATTCTGAATATAAAAATTTTTTCAGAGAAATAATAATTGAAAATAAGAAATAAAGTTTACCCGATGCAGTACAATATGAATTTCAAATAACCACAAACAATGAAATCATTTATGAGCAGTTTTTTTTAAAACCCTCGTAATATATAAAAAAATAATTGTAATATATTGTAATTGTAATATAATACAAATTAATTGTAATTAAATTTGTAATTTAAATTAAAAATAATTATTATAAATAAAAATAATTATATTATAAATAAAAATAATTAAAAATAATCGTTGAAATGAATTGTAATATATAACAAAATATTTTTCACTGTGATTTAAAAAAGGAACATTTAAAATATCTTGTGTTAATCATTAAATTTACTCAAAATTTTCAGGAAACTATATCCTGAAAATTATATTATTCAAATAGTTATTATTATATTATTCAAATGATTAAACTTTATTGAATGAAATAAAAATTCATATATAGACTCATAATATAGATACATTCGCATAATAAAATCGTTCAAATTTCTTAGCAAAAGATTTGCCTATGAATTCTTGCCAAGGGTGTTGGAAGATTATCTAAATTTACAATTAGTAAAATAGAAGCTAGAGAATAGTTTTGGAAAATATTATGTGTGATGCGGTTATTATATATTGAATTATAAAGATATATGTATAATTTTTATTTAAATTAAAGATTTTGTTATCGTTTTTGAGTCCTGATTAATTCTATACTTAAGATAGTTGGATAATAAATACCACTATCTTAAATTATCAATGGTATAAATATTTTGTATAAATTAGTTAAGAAATAAGAAGTTCATAAGCCTGGCAATTTTGCAAATTTGCCAGGTTTATGAAATATTTATTTCCCCAAGAAAGAATATGTATATTTGCATAATTTTAGTAATAATATTTATTTTCTCCCATTTTTCTTCACAAGACATTATAAGATATATTTCATATAAAATAGAAGAAAAACGCTTAATTAAAATATATTTGAGAAATTGTCAAATATTTTGATTATAATTTTCTTAATGAAATAAAGGACAATAAAGATTCTGCCTATTTTATAGTTTTACAGAAGTGTTTAATTTTTATTAATCTTTATTAAGATTTCAATTAGTTTTCTAGGAATTCAATGCTCATTTAAAAATTTTTTATAACTTTCTTATAATGAAATTATATTTATTTAAATATTGAGGTTTTCATTTGAGTTTGTTTTAAATATAAAAATAAATTTAAATAATTTATTTGGCTCACATCTGAAGTTATTATTCTGGATTTTTTGAGTATGTTTGCATTTATTAATTTTAATTTTGTATATTTTCATGATAATAAAAGTTACTGACAGTCATGGAATTTAACAATCATAACGCAAAAAAAAATTTTCAAAAGAAAACATTTATGAATGATTTCAATATGGAGAAATGTATTTTTTATTGGAAAATGTAATATGCAGAGTTTTGTAAAATGCGCAAAAACTCAATATTAAGCAGTAAATGAGAAAGAAAAAATATTTCTGTAGAATACGCATTGCAATTTATGCTTGATTGCTGAGTGTATAAAAAATGGCTTATGAAAAATATTAATTAAAATACGACCAAAACGCCAATGACACATGGAAATCAATTAACATAATAGCACGATTGCAAAATAAACTATAATGAAGATAAAAATCAAATTGAACTTGTGTTAATGCTTTTACTTGAGAATATCATTCTGCACCACAAGGTTATGATTTAGACAGGTATGTCATGATTACAGAGATTATCCCCTCGTATTTTAAAGCAGTTATAAGAAGTATATGTTTTGATAGACGAAGTGATATACAAAGGTATAATTAAGGTATCTCCCGAAGAGATGTGTTTGCTATTTTAAGACTTGTGTTATTTTTAATACCTATGTAGAATATGTTATTTGCTCTTGAATTAGTAACAATCATATAGAACGTAAACGAATTTCTTGGTATATTTAAAATAGAAACTTTGTTAAGTTCAGGTGTATGAACTATACATTGATTTAACTTGAGAACATAAACAAGAACTTTAAACATAATAATACTATATAAATTTATATAATACTATACAAAATATCAAGGAATATATTTAATATTTTACGACAATTTATGATATGAGGAGCAACTACGCATACAAAATCTGACAAGAGTCTAAATATAAATAGAATAAGAGTCCTTTACATTAAGAGTTTCTAACTAGACCCATGCAACCCACTAGGCTACGTTTTGTGTACTACCACAGAGTTTTACACACACACTTTTTTTTCACACCCAAAGAAACAGGAAATGAAATCTCAATTTCATAGCTAAATAAAAAAATTATGATTTTTCATGATGAAATAGAAGAGAAAATGTTAATAAAGATATAGTAGACATTAACTGTAACATCACAAGCTTAATTCCAATTCTGGTGAACAGTATCATTAGAAAAGAGGTAACAAAAAAAAAAAATGATTTCCAGAAATCAGAATGAAGAAGTCAGAAATAAATGGGGAGATTGTGGTTGACTAGCTCCATTCAGATTCTAATTTAATTTTACAAGAGCTGAATCAATTTCGTATCCTCTTTCACATTCATTTATATCTTTAAACTTTTTGTTATTGTATATTTCGTTGATTTTATTGTGTTCAGTACAATAATTGTTCGCAGTAATGTTTGCGGACTACTTAGTTATTGCTATTTTATATTTATCTGAATGCCGCCCCCCCTGTCTGGTGGTTAGAATACCTGATTACGGATGGAGAGGACCTGGGTTCGAATCCCGGCTCAGGCATGGATGTACTTTCTCTCTCTCTGTGTTTCTTGTCCTTTCCTCAGATGGTGGATGAATGTGGCCCGCCCTATAAAGGGATTGTGGTGGTGTGGCATGGGCGATGCTACTCATACCTCCGTGACTTGGTTCACAGGTGCACACCAGTCAACGATAAAATGAGTAGCAGTTTCCGGCCTTGTTGCAATGGGTTAATTACTCAAGTGTGCCCTCCATTAGAAACAAAAAAATATTTATTTGAATTAATAATCTATACTGCAATGAATTAAAAATGAGTAAAAATTTAGGAAAATGATAAAAAAATAAATTTAAAAAGAAATCTCTGAAAATGACTATTTAACTACAAATGATAGTGGTAAGCTATAATGCTTAGTATTTATACAAATTCTGTGTGTACTGAAGAAGTAAACATTAAGAATTATTACAATGTATGAGAAAAAAGATTTGATTTACAAACTTTAAAAACAGATTAAAACAGAAAACAAGAATATTTAATAAAAATTTTCAATCCTCTTCCTTATATTTCTTATACACAGTGTTGCTTCAATTTTTAAATTAAAATCTTTAATGAGAGAAAAAACAGCCTAATTAAAAAAAACATAATAAGTAAATGAGTTAATTAACATTACAAAAAACATTTTAGGAGCAGTAAAACTACTGAGATTTGAATTAGTAGCAACTAATACCACAAAATTCGAAGGAGAAATGAAAAGTTAAAGATTTTTTCAAACAATTAGAGCTTTTTCAGCAGACATGACAAATCATCAAAACACTTTAAGCCTTTGTTTTACAAATAAAGGTTTAAAGTGTGTGGAAGAAGTATAATACTTTCCGATAAGTTAGAAATCATAAATGTGTTCCGAAAAAAAAACTAAACGTCTTTAGAATATTTCATTAAAAAAACGAGTTATTATATTTCTTATTAGGTCAGTTATTAATTATAGAGTGATAACAATAAAATGAAACTACATTTTTTACATTATATAGATTTTTTTCAGTACTGAAATTTATGAAATAATTCAATAATTCAAAATATGATTTTAATAACTGAAAAATGGTTTATAATTTTGTAATAATTCTTATTATGTTACTATTAAAGTACAAGAATCTTACTTAGAGATTATCTGTATGATTTTCAAGCTGTTACATTCCTATACACCAAAGAAGAAAAGGATCGCAGTTCTTTAAATTGCTTTCTAAAGAAAAATAGCAAAATTATTAAATCATTTATAAGTAAGAAGGACTTCATTTGCAAGCACTCTCATGTGTGAAAGTGCTTTTTACTTTCATAAAATTTATAAAAAATCAATTCTGAAATCGATGTTTAAATTCTCCCCTGTTGTAACATGTGATGTAACCTACAAGCAGAATTTTTGGTGAATATTAGTTTGTTTTTAATGTATTTTGGTTATACACACATATATTAAATTATTTAATTATTAGGTTAATTAAAGTTCAGCACTTAGTCATGCCTAAGGTTTTCAGTCTATCTTAGAATTCTTTCAAGTTCGGAATCTTAAGTTTTGATGAGCCATTAGAGCCGTATTTGACTTAAGAGTATATACATAAGAACTCAATAAAAACACATAATACAATATATACTTATCATACCCAGCAAAAGTGTGGTAAGTTTACCTTAAATGCAAGTTTCTTGTTTTATTAACTTATTTATTATTAATAACTATCTCACTATACATATAAATTAACAGAAAATTATTAGTTATTAGTTTTCCTAAGATGCTCGATGTAGATAATTTAAAGCATCAAAGGAACGATTATTTATGCTGAATAACTAAATAGAAGAAAAACATAACGTGTTATTTTTTCAATAGAAACCATTAATTTACAATTAAAAATTTTTAAAAGATTCGTGCATACAATTTGTAAACGTTATTCATATCAATATCTCTTACAAAATTTATTGGAAAACATTAATGTATTTCAGAATTTACAATAATTTGTTAAGAGTTAATTAATTTAAATATTTAGTAATTTGAATATATCCTAAACATTTAAATTACATAAAGTTATTAATTTTGTTTATATAAATAGTTTGCATGCATGATGAATAAAAAAATTTGATTTTATTTTCCACAAATAATTATAATTGTGTGTATTATGTAAGTACTTATAAAAAATAATATTTAAAATTTATGAAGCTAATAAAGTATTTTAGGATATTGTGTCAAGAGATGTATTAATAAATTAGCTTCAATGCAGCTTGAAGAAATATGAGATAATTTTTTAATAATAATTATTCTAATTTAAATAAATTGATATTTTTGCAAAATATTGCAGAATTCTGCTGAATTTTCGTGTGAAAACATTCATTATAAAATAACTTTGTGTAAATAATTTAGTAAAAATTGTTGAATTTTAAAAATTCAACATATAATAAAATAAGAGAAAACATAAAAAAACATTTAAGAAACCATGCATTGTTTATGATATCTTTTAAATGAATACTTTTCCTTGATTTTATAAAAAGTTTAGATTATGGGTTGTATGATTATTATAATAAATATATTTATTATTATCAATGTTTATTAAAGTAAACTCAAGATAATTTTAGTAAATTTCTGAAAAACATTGTTATAAAGTCTATAAATTTTAAATTTTGTTACATAAGATATAATAAAAAGTAATTAAAATGGCAAGATAATTCCCAGCACACCCTAAAAAACAAATTTAAGCAGTTCATAAATCTGTTTTCTTCTTTAGATAATTAGTCTGAAATCTCTTTTAAGAAATGATGTCTTAAAAATAGAGAAGTAATTATTCAAATATGTTAATGTCGACGAAAATTTCTTAAAAAAATACGAAGTAAGAATTAAAAAGCTTTATAAATAAACAATGCTTTAAGTTTCTTTTTATGTTTTATACTTTTTTTCCCAAGAAGCCCTGGCATGAAAAATAAAGATTTATGATTACTTTTTTCACTTTTCATTAATTTAATTTAAGCATCTGAAAAAAATTATTTCAAAATGATGTGTTAAATCAATGATTGTTAAAATTATCTTCTGCAAAAAAAAACTTTTTCAGCAGAAATTAATATTAAAAGTGATTTTTCATTAAAAATATTTTCATTTTTTTCATATTGATTTTTACCAGAAAATTATTACTTAAAAAACAATTTGTATATTGATATATGTAGATAATTTTCCGATTTTTCGTTAAGAGTGATTGTGAAATATATAGTATCATATATAAAAAGGAATTAATAGTTTTATTGCATTATAGGATTAGAATTAGAAATTACCTTCTTAAAAGAAGACATGGAAATTTTTATTTTGCAGTAAAACTTGAAATCCTGTTCATAGCAATGGTTTTTATTTAACAGTATATTATTTATATTTTAAGCGTACAGTGTATATGCATACATTTAGGCAAATTTGCTTAACAAAAATTTGTAATTATAGATGTAACCGTTTTGGGAAAGAAAAGCAATGAAAATAACCCTGGAGTAATTATTTGTTAAAACATTTCCAAAAACAGAGCACAATAAAGAGTAATTACATAATTATTAAACGAACAGCATAACAATTAACAGGAAATTGGTAAAAATATCTTTTCCCAATTTCACTTCATCAATTCAAAGACCCACTTCATGGCATTATGAATTCGGATATTTGTTGCCATTCGATAACTTATAAATACTGGTTGCCATTGTTATAATATTCAGTTATATAATTTAAAACATGCAACTGATAAACCAAATAGCTTTTAATAACTTAAGCGATTATTCTTTATAAAATGTAAAATACTTTTATTTTGATGTGCTGCGTGTGAAGTACTCTTATAAAAAATTACTTAAATTGTGGTTTGAAGTAAAATTGTCATTTCTAATTGAGTTTTATTTAAGTTATGCAATTTTTAATGATTTTATTTTTAACCACAAAAAGACTGCATATTTCCAAAGTCAATGTCTTAATTTGAAGAATTAAAAGTGTATTTTTTAAGAATATGAACTTTTATGAGAAAAAAGTTCTAAGCAAGAAATAAGATTCTCATAATCTTCAAAAATGGATCTTCAGAGAAATAATTTAAATTTACACATATTTATGAATCAAGGCATCATCTGCATTTTTTTATTCTATAAATTATGAAAGAGAGGGAACCAAATAGTCTGAATGAAAAGTTACTTTCTTAAGCATTTTAATAAATCACTACTTATTTAATTGAACTTTAATTTGTCTGAGTTATTAAACTCTTATAATTGTTGCATAAAATTAAACTTAGTTTCAAGCGTATTAAACTGTAAATATAAGTTTGATGTGTTAATTTTCAAGCATATGGATTGATTCTGAATATTTTGATTTCTTAATTTAAGATACATTTGGAAGTTTTTACACAATTTTTATATAATTTTTCATATGTTTTTAAAAAGATTAAAAATATCTATTTACATATGAGATAAAAATTAGAAAAAATAATTATTTTACAAAGAATTTTCGCCAAATTAATATTTCTAATTAAATAAAAAACGTAAGGGAAGAGGAATTCATAGATATTGTTTAAAAGGAGAGAGGAAATTCTTGAAACTTCTTAAAAACTAGATTTTCACCAGTTTATAAGAAATAATACAACCTAGTAAATCCTTTTTTTCATAAAAAAAAGCTAATAGAAAATACTAAACAAAACTGTTAGAATACCTGTTTGATTAAGGAAAACGAAATTTGTTTCAGAAAAAAGATGCTTATGAAATCACATAAATTGGTGTAATTCATAGTGATAAACTAAAATTTATTATTTTCAAAATAAGTCTATATAGGGAGTTAACTTGTCTTTTACATAAACGTGAATAACAGTCAACATGGGAGGGATTCCAAACTAAAAAAATGGTGATATATTGTTCCCTCAAGACAGACACTTCTCAAAATCTGACATACTGCCACAGTGGGTATCGAGTACTGATATTATTTTTTATTTTTTGTGTGAGTTAAAGGTATCTGCCGACTACAGATTGATGTTGCATTTGTGAATTTACTAGTAATGAATTTACTGTAGCAATGCACGCAATTTTTAAGCTAAAAATTAGATATTATAGATATATCTATGTGTAACATTGTTCACAATATTGGTAAATTAAAAAATATTTAAGATTTCAATTCGTTATACGCATAATTTATATTATTAATGATATTACGTATAACATTTTTTTCTTTATCAAATTATATATCATATAATGTAAAACTAATAAAAAATTGCATGACATTGTTGTTATAAAGTAATTTCAAACTAAGACAATTGTCTTTATTTTTTTCAACAAAATACTTTTGATATTGTAACAACGTTTGATTTGTAATTAAAGTATGTGTAACCCGTGAATCATTTAGATGGTACAGAAATTAAAGGCAAGAATTCTAAAAAACTTATCTTTAAGAAACTTTAAGGCTTTCCAAATTTAATCATGGAAAAATATCCAGACCATTGTCATAAAAGTGAAAGTGTAATACATTGAAAAGAAATAATAAAGATGTTTTCATTCCGTAGCTTTAACTCCAATCAAAAATATTGGGAAACTATTTATTTTGTTCTAAAGTAAATAGTTTTCCAATATTTCACTTAATTATCTGATTTTTTTTAAACTTCATCCATAGTATTTAAAGTAACTTAGTGAAAATAATACAAAGAAATTAATAGCAGAAAATACATTATATAATTTGGATGTAGGAATAATATTTCTTTGAAAAGAAATTTAAGATTGTGCTACAAGCAAAGCACAAACATTAAAACAATGCTACTCAATAAGAGTGTTACCCAAAATATTCTACATAAATTGCACTATGAAACGAAATACTGAATACTGAAAACTGTGAAACACACACACACCAACGATTTTGCATATACAGGTATGAAACTGTCTAACACATTCAAACACTCTTGTGACGAAAAGCATACATATGGAAATTCGTAGACAAGGGCATAAAATATTTTGAATCAATTAAACTATTAATGACAATGATTTAATTTTAGTATTTTTTTAATTATTTAGCTAATTTAATTTAATTTTAATTAAGCTATAAAAATTAAAAATTTAAATTATTAATAATATGTCAGATATTTTGTAAACATCCTGTATTTACAGTCGTTAAATTTTAACCCCATTACATCTGAGGAAATCATAATCAATTACTAGCGTTAAAATTTTATGTAAAATAAATTATAAAATCAGGAACATGAAATCTAGATTTAGTCTTATCTAAATTTGAGTGAAATACTACAACGTACACGCAAATTACAGACCACAATATATTATGCTTGAGGCCTCGGTGGCCTGGTTTGAAGTAGTTGCCCTTTTTGGACCTTTCGCCACAAAACCCAACCAATCAACCAATCGGTGGCTTGGTTGGTTAGGGTGTTCGTTCTCGTTATCGGACGGTAGTGAGCTCGAATCCTGAACCAATCGAAGATCCGTCGTGTTAGCTAATAGCACCTGGGACACGTTAAATATGCCCCAATTGCAATGTCCTCCATGTGAAATGATACCTTTGGTGTCCATGTGAAATGATCTCATTGTAGACCAAATCTGGGGGTTTCTGCGTAATTTAGAAGCGTAATTCCCTGCTTCTAAATTACGAAAACTCATCCACTTTGTAACAATGGCCTTTTCACTTGACATTTCACCATATAAGTTGCCATCACTTCCGCCCCTGAAAGTGCTGAAAATTGGAAATCAGATAGAAACCAGCCATTAGATATAATATATATTATGGAACAGCATTAGTTGCATCAATTAAATTAGTATGAAAATTATTTTTTATAAAATAACTGTATTTTATTAACAGTATTTTAGATGTTTTTAGGAACTTGAAATTGATATTGTGAGTCTCATGATGTCAACAATATTATATCGTAGAATGAAGGAAATAACAAAGACAAAAACTTAAAGAGAAATAAATAATTACTTTAAAAAGAATTAAAACAAAATTATCTAAATAAACAAGAATTAGCAAATATGAAATTCATCTTTGGCAAATGGAATTTGCAAGTATGAAAGACACTTTGAAATCAGATTTTCCTGATAATTATATAAAATACTTTATAAAATTACTTATACTCTAATTTCAATAACTCTTGTTTTAATCACTAGATGGCTCTAAATGCGTGTTGTTAAATGAGGAACGGCAAAACAATCTTAAGAAGAACCTTCCACCTGTAAAAAGAGTATGATGTTAAAAAAGCCATTGGGTATACAAAAAAAAGTAATATTTGATATGCATCCTGTGATTAGAAGATGGAAGATATTTTTAGTGATCTGATTGCTCCTTTTTGCATCAGAGTCTAAAAGCAGAATTTTTTAATTGAATCAAGAAAAAGTAATATATTAACACAAATTAATGGAATTCAAAAAAATAGCAAATAAAAATTATAAATATCTTATAGTATAGTAATGTTAATATTTGATATATTTATACATTGAAATTATTATTTCTAATTATTGCTGTATTAAAATATTGAATTTGTATGGCATATGCAAATGATATGAATAAATTTAAATCTTTTTTGCTTTTTATCTATATTTCTAACATGTAAATTGATTTAAAACTTAAACATCATTAAACGACAAGGTAATCCCAAATATTATTTTAACAACTGTAAAAATAATCATAATTTCAACTCTTTATGTACATAAACAAATAATGTAAAGCAATTCATCCTCTTTTAATGTATTTCTTAAAACTATTACGATTGTAAACTTATATAAGTTTCGCATATCTTTATTTCTTATATATTCTCACTGTAATAAAGTATAAGAATGTTAAATTCCTTGTACTTTAATTGTGTTCATTTTTATAAAAATTATTTTTTCATTCTTAATTTTCATCTTATTCTGATTCTTATGCGTTATACCTTAATCATGTTATTCTAATCCTTCTCATGAAGCCAAAATTCTCTAAACTTTTTAAAATACTCAAATAAACATAAAATTTAAATAGAGTGTACATTTTTAGAAAATATTCCAAATTTCTCTGGTTTTAATTCTGATCTGATTTGTTGATACTTGTGGAACAATTAATGTTTTTTAGTCATAAAGGAAATATTTCAATAATTTCTGATTAAAATAAAAAATGTACAAACTGTCACAATTCTTGTGCGAACAATAGAAAAATATGGATTGCATTAAAAGAATTTAATGAATAATATTATATAAAAAAATTACACCATTCTATTCAGTTTTAATTTCAAGTAAGTTTCCGATCTGTATTTGATTTCTATTCAACATACAATTTCATTTATCGCTAATAAAATTTTAAAAAATCTTAAATTCAACGTTCATTTATATTTATCTATATTCATCTATTCAACAACCTTCTTTGACACTTTAAAGCGTATTTGATTTATTTCCATCAGACTCGATAAAAATATATTTGCGAAATCCCCATTCAATCTTTTGCTTTTATCTCCAGTATATACGTATGTCAAAATTTATGTTTCCATTAGAATATGAAACAAATTAAAGAAGATGTTACATCAAATTCATATTTGATTAATATATAATAACATGTAGTATCTTCTCTGTATATTTTAAATAAATTTTATATTATATAGCTGTATGTATTCACATTTTTCCGTAAGAACTAATAAACATAAGTTGATAAAGCATTGTTCTATTTAAAGATAATTTTTTGAAATACATTATTAAATTAAAATATTCAGAACTGTAGTCTAGATTTTATTGTTATCACACACACAATTAAAAACAAATGAACCATATACAATATTATTCAAATATTATTTTAAGTATCTATTAATTGAAATATTTTTTACATAAAATATTTTAATAAATTATTTTTGGTAAGTTTTTCTATAATTTAGCTAATTAGTATAATTTTTTAAAAATAGGATTTCAAGTGATTTATTAAAAAACTTCTAACTAATGTAATTTATTAAATTAATTTTTTAAATTTACGTGTTAAACTATTTAAGTTGGTTGTTTGGGTATCATACTATATTTAATAATTTTCACACACGATAATCAATTGCAGGGGACTTATCGTTTCCGTTGAATTCTGAGAAACACATGTACACAAACACTTTGTGTCCAAAGTCGCCAAAATTTCTATACTGTTGGTTCAGAATGTATCAGACATATAATTAATAACTTGTCATTCCTTTTCTTCCATTCATTTACTCAACATAATAGGCATCTTACCTGTTTTGGTTAAATATTGGCAGATTTATGCTCAATTGATCTTATAGTATGGTGAATAGATCAAGATTTGCTTATACTTGAATGGATGTGGTCCAAAACTGATGGCCTGCAGACCAAGCAGCTTCCACACGTTGCCAAAGTCGATCTGTTGTGGCAGCTCGGGATATAATCTGGGTCAATAGTTGAGCAACCAAGGACCACATGTTTTTTATCAGAGAAAGATCTGGAGAGTGAGCCAGACAACTAAGCCATTCAATCTGGCGATTGATGAAGATCCCTTGGAAAATGCATGCCACGTGTGGCCGTACATTATCCTGTTGAAATATGGTTGGGAACAAGTCCTAATGGTAAGGAAGGACAACTGGCTCCGACACCTGAGAGATGTAGCGCTGGCAGCTTAAAGTACCAACCATGCGTTCTAGAGGAGTGTGAGAGTGATATCCAATACCACCCTACATCATAATACCCAGTTCAGGACCAATGTGGTAGTGCATAATATATCTATTCAGCATCCTTTCTCCATGGTGTCTCCAGACTCAAATGCCACCATAGTTTTGTTGCAGACAGAAGCGTGACTCGTCAGTAAAGACAATTTAATTCCCTTCTGCCATCCACATCCTGCTTTCATTATATAATTGGTGGCGGAGACGTCTATGGTTCTGCTTCAAGCATAGACGAAACAATGACGTCTTGTGGACAGACCACTTTGCTGTAAAAAGGTCGAATGGTATATGCATACACTGGATGATGCGTTACAGACTAAATGTGCTGTGCTATGGTTCGTGATGTGGCTGAGTGATCCACCATTGCCATGCGCATGATTTGCCTGTCATCATGTGAAGTGGTTCACTGAGTTGGATGTGATCGAAAACGTCGGTTCATGGTACCCTCTTGCATCCAACGACCACACATCCGCATTTCAGTTGTTTGATTTCATCCAACAGGACTACCGATTTCTCTGAAAGATAATTCGCAATCGCGGTATGTCACTATCCTTCCACTGTCGAACTCGGATACTTGATTAAAAGATCACTGTTTTCAAAGAGGCGTAATTAGTAATTATTTTGAAAAAACCACAAGAAAAACACAATTGCCGAACTTGAAATCGTCGAAATCTCTAAGTTTTAAATAGCGCTTTGAAGTAGCGTCACAGGTGCACTTGATGTGCTCTGAAATTGATTTTTTTCATTGTAAAATTCAATATTGTAAATTTCATGTTATTTGCATGCTTTCTTCAGAGTGTTGCATTTACTGTGGTCATCAGTGTAGTAAAGTGAAATATTTTTAAAAATTTTATTCTAATAAAGCATTTATTCTAATAAACAAAAAAAATTAAGAATATCTAGGAACAACAGTAATAATGTTTTATGATAAAGTTACTGTGTTATGTTCAATAAATGGTGTGTATAAGTAGTTTAATTTCTTGCAATGTAATTGTTAATGATCTGGAATAAAATGCTTTGTTGAATTGTGTTGTCTTCATTTTCCATGTAATAATTTTTCGCAACATAGAGATTGAAAATCTATGAGTTTTTCATCATTATTAAATTTGGTTACACAGATGATTATTCATACTTTCAAATGTGAGGAAATATATGTAATAAAAAATTATGCAATTAGTTATAGTGAAGTAACTATTGAGTGGTTGGTTATAATTCTAATTAATAATAATTATTCATACTTTTTAGGTTTCCCATTTCCTATTTTATGAAATAACATGGAAAATATCAAAGTAATTTTATAAATTTTTTATTCTGGAAAATGTATCGGAAAATCATCTAAAAATAAAATCTTTTAGAAAGGAAATATGTTTAACTTGAGATTTAATATTTTTTCTAATTTAAATTAAATTATTAAATTATAATGATTAAACGATATAAGAGTAAAGAGGTTTAGTTGTGTTTGAGATTTATAAATGTATGCAATATGTAACTTTCATAAATTTATAAATCTCAAACATTTATTTTAATTAATTTCTAATTAATAAACATTTTAATCATGAAAATGAGAGAATTTTTAATATAATTAAACCATATTTTATATTATTTTATGACTAATATATTATCCAATTAGATCTGTTTTCTTCTCAAAACTTATTTCTCTTTTTCATCTATTTAGGTGACTTCAAGATTTAGAGTGCAGATCTGGTTTTGAAAAAAATAGTGGTTCTTTAAACCTTAACAGAAATCTCTAGAAATATGTGATTTGTGATTTACTGGTGACAACGCAACCATGAAAACCCAGTGCTCTCTATCACCTCCCAAAGGACAGTTTTTTTCATTAATTCAGTACCTAAATTGGAAGTTAGGCGTTTCTTACATTTTCCATGCAATGATAAAATAAAAGTGTATAACAATAGATCATGTATCCCTAACAACACTGCACAAAGAACTAGAAGTTATCTATGTTTGGAACAAAATAAAATTATTGAGCTTGTATTATATTGAATGCATAAGAAATTGAAATACTAGAATATATATAGTGTAGAGAAAACTGCATTAAATTTAATTTTATATGGTCCGCATTTATAGGTAAAACTTGAATAATTTCCATAAACCGATGTCTTATTATGTCAAAATGAACATGTCAGTTCTTCATATTTTCTGTATTTTGAAAAATTAATGGCTTTGAGATGATGTCATTCTGACATCGCATTAGATTTCAAAACATTGATCTGCTGTTACAATGTTAGAAATTATAATTGAAAACTCATCTGCCAAACAGCTTTGAATCTGAACCCAGTTATACGACCCTAGACAGCTACATTTCTTCAATTAATATTGCTTAACGATCATACTTTGATCAAAATACTATTTACGTTTTTGTCTATGATTCATTGGATTCATCCATTTAATTATTGGCTCTAAAATCACTTCAAAATTACACAAAAAATAAATTTCAAAACATTAAATTTTCTATTTTTACTGCAGTCGGACATATACTAGATCAGCTTTTATAAAATGTTATGTATCAGAAAATGCAATCCTGGTCTAATTCCATGCGAATTCGAATATACACTGTTTCAAATGCTGTCTGTTAGGAAGTCGAAATAGGCGATGAATATATTTCCATTTCATTACAGTTGAAATGTCAGTCATACACATTACGTATCAATCGCATCAGCAATCCACAGTTAAGGCTTGTTCTGGTTGCATATACAGATCTGTAAAAGATCGCTTTGACATAGTACGGAATATATATTAAAAGAGTATTTCTTTAAACTTTAATACAAAATAATAAAATTGACATTAAAGTATTCACACTGATACATTTATAGAAAGGGTTTTTTTTTATATTTATAACAAATAATTTAGGTACAGGACAATTATTTACTTTTGCTTGATTATTTATGGCATTTTTATAAGACAAACTATTATTTTATTCAAAATGAAAATTATTAATCAGTACATTATTTTATAGTTGAAACATAAACAGAATGCATCAACTATAAACAAGAATACAGAAATTAATTTTTATAAAAAGTTATTTAAATAAATTTAAAATATACAATGTTCTTATTTTATATTATACTTAAACATTTTTAGGCAATTTTAGTAAAATGTAAACTCTACAAACAAGTTTTTCTTGTAGTTTTTTTTAACAAGAAACTACACAAGAAAAATGAATAGTTTCTTGCTCAAAAATGATATTTTACTTTCTAACTTATAAGTATTTTTGAAAAAGATATATTTTTTCACTTTTTCTGATATATGATTCGGTTACGTTCTAAAATAATTTCCAGACAGTACTTTCTGTATTTATTCAGGGAATAGAAATAAAAAGTACTTTTTTGACATTTTAATCAAAAATGACTAGATATTTATTTCTGATTTTTATTCTTTCAGATTTCTTCATCACAATTTTGTACAAAGTAAATAAGGTGAAATTATTTCTTTGCTAATATTAGTTTCCTTGACAGCGATTTCAACAAAAGAATTCAGGAGAAGAATTTAGACATTTATTAAAAACATTTTTAAAAATATTATTATATTAAATATTTTCTTAATAAAACTTCCTCAACGGAAATTTTTTCAAAAAACATTTGATGACATTAATCCCTAGAATTTCGATTAACTAAAAATATCGCATTTTTGTAAGCTTCTTTCTGTGTTTCTAAATTACAAATGTTTATTTTTTTATATTTTTATCAAAGTTTTCATACAATTTTGATAACATTAAAACATCAAGATATAAAAGTATGATGGTAATAAACAGTAATAAGATAATTTTATTTTAGTGTTTTTAATGAAGGAACGTAGTGATTTGTTGCAGCATAAAATATTTTTCTCTGGTGATAAATACAAATGCTATAAGTTTATTTGCAAAAAACTAAATAGATTTTTGACTTACTCAAGCTTATTTTTTCAACAAGATTTTTTTAAAAAATTAAAGCTTTTTTCAAATTTTGAGTATTAAACATTATTTTATGAAATGTGCTTTGCTAATCACACTGAAATCAATCATCAAACACTTTAAATTTCCAAAAATGTTCCAGAGTAATACCAAAGATTCAGTAGTTGAATTTGAAATGTATTAGAAAATTTAAAATTGTATGAAGAACTTTTGGGTGTTTCAGGGAATGTATTTCGCATGAAAGTTAGATGGAAGAATCACGTAACTTGATTAAATCTTACATGGAATTCAAGGAAAAGTAAAGCATAAAGCAGTTTGTATTAATAACGAATGATTGGTATTTGTGAGGGAAGTAATTCATTTTAAACTTTCATGACTGGCTATAAAGATTTCATTTGAAAATCGGTGGCAAAGCTAGAATCATTGTTTATAGTGAAACTTAAAAAAATATTTGTAGAATAATTGAAAAATTGGACAAGGTGGGTCTCACTTGAATTAATTCAGTATTCAGTGTGATTCACAAAAGCTGCAGAATGCGAAACGAAGGATTTTAAACATAAAAGATTTTTGAGAAACTTCTTTGGGAATAATTCTGGAACAATAATACCCGTGATACTTAACATAGTTTGAGTTTTTTTAGAGAAATGAAAACCTTTTGTAGTAAATCAAAATGTAAAATGTTTCAATGGAAAAATGTCGTCGCATTTAAATTATAATTGGTAGAGACATTGAAAGATTCTATGCACTATTTGTCTGTACTGAGCCTATATATAGATGTGTCATTCCAGGGTCTTTCAGTTTTTTGATGACTTATCGTTTCACATTTCACAGCGTTATTAATCATTATTGAGCAAGGACAGATAAGTATCGTGTTTTACGTTTTGCATGCATATCTTCCAGGGTGAGTACTTGAGAGTTTTCTGTGTTTTTCGCTCTTAAAACTCGTGAATACACGCCTTTATTCATGAAAAGTCTTCCCAAAATTATTTGGCGTCTGATGTTAAAATTTCTTATAATGGTTTTCAGCTATTAGGATCCGTATTGTGGTGTCAAGACTATGAACCAAACAATATTGAAAAAAGTAGATGGGTATTAAATTTTTGAATTCTGAGTTCACAGTTTGTTGCGTGGGTGCTTGGGAGTTTTCCAAGTTTCCTCTTTTACGGTCAGTAATAGCTCCTATTAACTGTGGAAAATCTTCCTGGGAAGTAAAAGGAAACAGATATTCAGATTCTTTACTTACAGGCTTTCAGTTGTCAGGGAATTCACAATGTGGTGTCAAATCAGTAGCAATATTTAATCTACTTGAAAGATTTTTCTTATTGATTAATTATATTCTGAACAACACAGCCATAGACACCTAAGAAAACAATAATTTCATAATTGCAAAATTATTGTGTTGCATTCAGTATTAAAGACTTTTCATTAATTGGAATCGCTAATTCTTCCTTCACCAGATTTGTTCTCTTGAAACTCTCTCAATTAGAGTAAAGTCAAAAATTTTTCTTGAAATCATGGAACTATTATATCAAAATTATGAGCAATTTAATATAATTCTATTTCACCAGAACAATTACTTCTAAATATGTGATTTCTTAATAAACATGTGTTTTATTTCTTAATAAACATGTGTTTACTTTCATTTTCGGTTGCCTTCAATAATCAATATCGAATTGTTCACTTGTCACTACTATTTTCCATCATTTTACCGGATGTATTTAACCAAGAGTCACACTCATTTGCTATTTTTGATTTATTTACATTTCTAGTGCATGAAAAACATTCCATATCTTGTTGAAATTTACATTTTGACAATTTTATTCTAGATCTAACACATTTGAGGTTTCTTCAGTTATTTATTGATCTTGTATATTTAATGTATAAAATAATCAGTCTGAAATACTTTTATTAAGAAGTTTAAAATATACACATAACTCCATATTACATTATTTGCGAGTCTTATCTCAGCTCGTATTGGTTTTATTAAAATCTGATTTTTACTTTTTTATTTTTTGTTTCTCCTTACATTGAATATTACTTATTTATATTATTTTAAGTATAAATAATAATATACAACTAAAGTTTACTAAAGTATTTGTGTATTGGCAAATATATGTAAGTAAATAAAATTGTTTCTTTTGGGATTAGATTTATTTCAAAACTAAAATTTTCTAAACATGAGATAATTTTAACTATGACTATAAATATGAATAACTGTATATATTTGAAATTGTATTTAACGCAAATAAAAGTATAAATACTATATTTATAAAAGAAAAATGTAGGAAATGCTTATTACTCTTCAGATTCTTCATTATTTTGATTATATTTGCAAAATCCTGGAAATTTTGCAATTATGTTTAAACTGGAAGTTTGAAGATTACACAGTTATAATTCAACGCGTACCTTATTTTTATGTACGTTTACAGGAAAATATTTCAAAATAAATACTTTCCATATATTTATTTCAATAATCTTAACTTCAAGTAAATAGTAAATATTATATATAATATACAAAACATAATAAATAAATAATGAGTAGAACCATATACTATGTTTACTTTTGTAGTCATTAAAATAATTTTAAGCAAATAATTATGAGAACAACAGAAATATTTAAGTTCCAGTTTCAAAATATGCTTAAGAATTTATTTCCGATTATTTAACTTTTTTTTAAAATTTGTAAATCTTACAGATTATCACTAAATGCTAAAAAAATGCAAAAATAATTAAAAAGGAAATTTTAATATTTTCAATACATTGGCAATAATAAAAATTGCACTTATATAAACAGAGTAAACATAGTGACTATAAATTGTTTTTACAAATCAAAAAATAATAACACTCATCCAGACAAACAATAATTACATAAAAATATAGGATCACATTCCACGTGGAGAGACAGGAAAGAAGAATATTAGGAATGTAAAAATTCTATTCTGAAGTAATATCAATGTTGAGAAAACGAATGAGGGAAACTAAAAGTTTCACTTAAGTTTATTATTTAGTGAAAAATTCACGAGTGCTTAAAATGGGGTTTATAAATTCTTGAAATGGCTGTACTCGAAAATCCAAGCTTTATTGTTGTTTCAAAAGTGTTTTTTCTCATGTCTTATGCATTGAGTATAACACTAGAAAATTCACTTAAATCTTAGTAATTTGGCATGATAGCAACAGTAATCAATCTAATATTTTTGGAAGCCGTCTGTTAACTTATATAGGTCTTTTTAATGCATCCTATTGTTTATAGGCTGCATATTTCCTATATTTGCACATATACAAGAGTGTATTAGTTATTCCGGCACTTCGGTATATTTATTTAATGACTACGAATTCTAAATTCATATTATTATATTCAGACTTTCTAAACTATTGAGTATAAGAATACATATATAATTCATGAAATTCTATAGATCCATATTTTATTAACTTATTGATTACTCTGTTAAACTATTAACTTTTTCAATTTAATATAAATTAAATTTATATAATTTTTCTGTTATATCGCAAATTATATTTTACATGAATTTACTTAATAAATCTTATATTTGCCAACGTGAATTGTATTTATAATTCTAAATATTATTTATAATTTCTTAATTATTGCACTTCACGGATAATACTGTATTATTTTTATTTATAACAATACAGTATAAAACTGATTATTAAGCATTTAAATGCATTCCTATTTTGTAATTCTATATATTTTATTAAATTTGTTAGCCAATATTTAGAGTACAGCTTAATACCAATTACCATATAACATTTTAATAGATTTGAAAGCTATCTTAATGTCACCACACAAAATTAATCAATATGATAATATTTGATAAAACAATATATTTTATTGCAACATCTGTTAATCATTATTTAATTGCTATAGCTAGATTTAGAATTTAATATGATTTAAATAATTATTTCGATGCATTGAAAATTATCTTAAAATCACTATTTATAATATCTATTGATTTCATAATATTTTCCAATGTATTTTATATTTCATTATTCTTTAATAATATATTCATAATTACTTTTTCCGTTTAACATCCGTTATTTACCTAATTTTTATGCTAGATTGAAAACTATCTCTGTTTCACCATAGAAATTTATGCAAGAAAATGAGTAATATTTGCTTAAATATTTTTTGTAAATCAACTGTTAGTTAAATAGAGATTGTTTCTTATTAACTACTTTTACAGCTTAATCTAAATTGTTTTGCATAATTTTTCTCTGCCCCTCGGGGTATTATTTTAATGCTAGGTTGTAACTTTAAAATAAAGAATAAAAAACATTGCAAGAAGTATTTTATAGTATTTATTTATTACTATTTAAGATACTTAATATATATAATAACTTCATTTAACATGTTACACTTAAAATCTATTGATTTCATAATATAATACAGGTTATGTATTCAATTACATATGTCTGATAATATTTATATATCATAAATATCAATTGTTATATGGCGAGAATTTCAGAGGAAGTGATTTGGAGTTAGGCTTAAAAGTACAAATGAGTTTCGAAAGCACTGATCAAATGATTCCATTAATGGAAGATCAAAAGTGTCTGTCTTGTGTCAAGGCTTCAGTTCTCGCAGTAATTCTAATGAGGCTATCAGCCGTGAAGAAGTAAATCATAGCAGGTCGACCGTTAATCAAGGCTTCTGACTTTTGTAATTTCAGCAAATTCTAATTTGGAGAGCTCCATGTCTTTATTCGGAGAGCTATCTCTGTGACAAGGCAATTAAGTTGTTCGTCCGAACATTTTTGAATGGAGCTTTGTACGTACTAGTGACAACCAATAAAATTAGACTTTTATTCCATTGTGAAGAGAATTTTCAATAAATGTTTTAAAGAAAGCTATTTTTGTCTGTTATGGGCTTAAATATAATGTATTCACTTTTAGAAATGGCAGAATATGTATTAAATTTACTAAAATTTTCACTCAAATAATTTCTTATAAATTTAATTTAAGTAATGAATTTTTATTTTAAATCTAATTTATATATAAGATTATATACGAAATATCTGTTAAAATTTTTCTGGATGGAATTATAATCGGAGATTTTAATGGAGAATGACTGAAAGTGGTTTAAAATTCTAATTGTTGTTGTACATAATTTTGAACAAATTTGATTAAGAAATTACAAATAGCAAATAAAAAGTTTGTTCCATATTAAATATATAGGAAATATAAATCGAATATTTAAAATTACTTTTAGGAAATATTGTATTTAGTATAAAGAAAATAGTAAAAATTGAAAGTATCGAAAGAATTGCTTTTAAGATATTTTGCTGAATATTTAAAAGTTTGATATAAGTAATTAATAAACAATACTTGTTTTCGAGCTAATCATCAAAAAATCTTTAAAATTATCATAAAAAAGTTTAATCTTATCATATGCTGCACGCGTCAGTTTTAAATGATTTAAATATATGAGAAACATGATGGAATTTTTTTATCTGGATATTTTCCAAATTAAAGCATATAATTATTGTTGGTCTTCTTCGGAAAACTGCATACTTTTGAGAGCTTTACATTCAAAACAATATTTTACATGAATATCCGACACATAAGGAATATAAATTTATAGGTTGGAAAACTGTTTTTTCATAAAATGTATTTGAATGAAAAACATATTTTATACATTATTTTCTGTGAGAGCAGCGTATAAGTTTAAAGTATTTATGAATCAGACAGCTGAATGTTTACTTAATTTGCAAAATCAAAAAAGATTGAAAAGTGACAGCCTTCTTCCTCGGGCTCTTTCACTTGAAGTGGTAAGCCTCAATCTTGTTCCAAAACTACTTTGCCGTCCTGTAAGTCTCGTTGCGGGCTTAGCCAGAGTGTTCTTCCGTACTGCACATGTATCTGAGGTTAGTTACTAAAGGAAATTACTCCTCAGAGTACTTGAAGCAATTGGGTTTGGAGATAAGAAACCATGTTCCTGCTGGTTTTCTTAAGATCTATATGGATGGTAGCGGTGATGATCAACACAACTCCGGCAATGGAGTTTACACTATTTATCTTGCTGAAAATCATGAATTATGATCACTAAGAAATCCAGAATTTTGTTCAATTTTTCACAGTGAACTTCTGGCTATTTAAACAGGTCTGAAAAATATCAAGATTGGAGCCACCTTTGAGAATATATGGATCTTCATGGACAGTCGTAGCTGTATTCAGCACCAGAGCAATTGGGAAAGAGTAACTGACCAAGCTAGTCAGTTACTATGTTGTTGTTTTCCATTTATTAAATGCTCTATAAATCTCCCAAGATATGCATTTTCAGTAGATACCCTCACACATTGGCCTTTCTGGTAATGAATGTGCTGATCAGTTGGTGAGGGTGGGTTCTTTCCTTCCAGCCTCTATAAATATGGCCTTCACTCATTCTGAAGAATTTTATATCCGCAAAGCTAATATCAATAAAGCTTGGCCTGACTTTCTGGAACATCATTGTAACCTCACAAGCGTCCTTGACTTTCAGGGTACACGTGCTGACCAAGCCGCTATCTGTGGATTCGTCAGCGGGCATACTAAGAGTTTCACATATAGAGGACCAACTAAACTTTTTCCAACTTGTAAAAAGTGCAAGTTCAGCGAGGCTAGTCCACAAGATCTACTAGATTGCTTCGATTTCACCATGGAAGAGTTTCTTGAGAGACCTCTCCTTTTCCTAGATTTTTTGAGGATTCCTGGACTCATGGATCAGGTATAGCCTCACCTTCCCGGATGGGATTGGAAACAACAAAGTATTTATAATTATAAAATTTTGATATTTTGAAGCCAAATTATAAATTCAATTAAATATATGGCATATTTCATATGATTGTTAATAATATGTGATAAAGTTATTCATATACTTAGAAAAAGTCTATTAACTTTTACTTAAGATTTCCAGTAATTGTTCTCCTTAGCTTCTAGAAGAAAGGCTGAAGTACGTTGAATTGGAAGCACGGTCATTATTATCGTAAGCAAAAAAGAAGCTTATTCTATGGGATACAGCTTAGCTTAATTGGGGTTTGGGGCAAACACTTCTTAGGGGGGCCCTTCTGCTTCACAACAACAATAAATAAGAAAACATTATTAGAAATTTAGTGTAACAGAATACAATAATATAACTTTAATTTTGCAACTACATACAATATTGTTATGAGAAAATTTTGTGTGATAAATCAATATTATGTAAAAATAGATCTTATAATATTAACTCCACTTTTAATATAAATTAATAATTAAAGTGTATCATGAAAAAATTCTAATTCGACAGTTATTTTTCTATTTTTATTTTCAACAAAACTACATACATTTTTTTTATTAGAATTTAACCATAACATAGAAAATTGATCATGCATTCTTCAATTTTTCTTTAAGGATACATGATCTTATGAGAAATTTTAATCTCTTTAATGAAAGAGATCTTTCAATACTGCAGTTTGAAATTGGTAATGATATAAAAATTTGGGGTGCTGTCTCAACAATTGAAAACGAAGATGATAAATGAATTTTTTTAACAGTTTTACCATATCTTATGCAGTTGCTGTTTTTATACTATGGAATAGAAATGTTGTTGCTCATCATGGAATTGATCATCTAAATTAGCCAATACCGTACAAAGTGCTCTGCTTCAATTTTTTGAAAATTTGTGTACATCAAACATGAAATATTACCTCATATATACTGTACTTCATAGTGAAACATAAAATAAACTTTATATTCCATTTGGGCCCCCTTTGATGTGAGGGCTCGGGGCAACTGCCCCGTATGCCCCTTTTTTAGTCAGGCTCTGATGGTATGAGACATATTAGTTAAGATAAAAGTATAAAAATAAATTACCCTTGAAAAATGTTGAAAATATATTTAAGGTCACGAATGTCAACTAAGTAACATTTACATACTAAAAGTCCATATGCCAAATATTTGTACCACGCAATGAAGAACGCAACAATAAAGTATTAAATTGAATGAAAAAATAATATTTTCATTTTATCAAAAACAATCACATGAAATTTTATTTCATGAACAGTTTTCAAAATTTGATTCATTGCTATTCGAAAAAGATTTAACAAATCTTGTTCTAAATAAGAATCTAAATATCAGGTCATTGTATACATTTTATTGATGTACAACCTTTTTATTTGAAAACGTAATGACGATTAAATGCCGATATTTTTGAGAACGTTTTTCCTTATTTTCTTATATTTCTAATTTGTTTTATACAAATTAAACTATACTGGGCTCCAAAAGTTAAGAATAATCAGTTTTTTAAGCCTAATTTGCAAATAAATGAAATGCAAAATTGCTATGACATGTTGACAAAATAGGTATTAATTGCAATATAGAAGTATACCTAACAAAAAAGTATAAATGATTTACAACAAAAATGCAATATTTTTTGAAAAGTCAATTCTTGGAAAAAAGAATAATCGCAGTTTTATGCGGTAAAATGTCACAGAAACATTAAGAAATGTTTTAATAAGGATTATGCTCAACCTTAGCTTGATTGCATTGGCGACATGACTTTGCATGTGCTCAATTGAGTATTCTGTTTTCAAAATAAGTGAAGGAATCGACCTGAACCAACATGGAGTGATCTGTTTTTCAGTTCTCCTATATACCTTGAAAAAAGACAGCAGTAAACTGTCAACCAAGATAAACCTACAGACAATCAATAGGATTCAAGTCTGGAGATTGAGCTGACCTTTCCATTTGCTCCAAACCAAGACACTCAAGAAGTACCTCAACAACTTCAGTTCGATGTGGTTGTGCGTTATCATCCATCAGAATGATATCAATTGCACCGGTATGTAGGCTGACATATGAGTCAAGGATCTTATCCCGGTTTCTCACACAAGTCACATTTCCTCCTTAGAAAACATACAGTTAACATGGTCATTAAATGAGATATCTACCCAAACCGTTATTTCACCACGGTAGTAACTGCATCATTTCACAATGTTAGATTTATGGTATCTGATTCTGTTACCTCCAGATCAGTAGATTTATGGTATCTAATTCTGTTACCTCCAGATCAGTACACGTCCTGAATCTCTCTGACACGTGGATCTGAACTCGTTTGTAAAAAGCACAGAAATGTATCGCTTTTTGTCTTAATATAAGTCGCTCAAGATAAGTGTCAAGATTCTCTGTCATTCGGTGAGAGGGAAACACACAACTAGTCGCCTTACATAGAAACCGGTATGGTGAAAATGCCTTCACACATCACGGATCTTCTTAGCGAATGTAATAAGTTGCGGCACAGAAATGCTTCTTCCCTTTCAGAAAAAAAGAGCTATAAAACAGTCTTCTGTGGGTTTTGTAGATCGTGGTTGATGTAGAACATCTCTTCTCCACACATAAGCTTCGGTTTGATATTGATTCCAGAGACAGTGGACACTTAAGGCACCTAGACACATTAATACTTTGTGTGAGGCACATTAAGGCGTATAGCAGAATCAGCCTGTGGCATTCTCATTTCCATCCTACAGCTCGTCATCTTAACGAATAGGGCACGATTTCTCTCAGGCATTGCCTGAACCCACTTTTTATTGTTAATGAATCTGCTAACAAAAGTTGAAAATCAACAAGAGTTACAAGCGCAATTATCAAAGACTGACGTTTGCATATTTTTCTCTCACTCATATGTAGCTGTTCTATCAAAAAAAGTGGTAACTTGCGGTTTTGCATAAATTTACATAAGTTTATTTTTATCATTTATATAAAATATAAATTTTATTGTTAATGATATTTTTATATGGTGAAGCTTGTAAAACATGTTGTTTTTTAATATTTAGAGGCCAGCATAATTTAAAGTACAAGAAAATATCGCATCATAATTTAAACAAACTATTTCGAAAACTTCAATTTTAAAATGAAAATCTTTTAGAAATTAAAATACTTTGTTTTTATGATGAAACTACAACTTAGAAACAATTTTATTTAGGAAAATGTTTCAAACTAAATTAGAATCACATTATTATTCTTTCTTTTTTCAGGGAGCAAGGTTAAAATATATTATAAATAAAGAAATAAAATCACTTTACCGGATTTTTAATAATATATAAATGTAAATATATTTAAATGTAAATTTAATTTTAAATTTAAATTAAAATTTTATATATTTCTCATGAATAATGTATTATTATATAGTTGAATTATTTTATGATATTAAGTTCAATAATGCATTCAATATGTAATGATATTAGATGTTTTAAAATTGATTATTTTCATAATAAATCCCAGCATTTATTATTTTATTGAAAATATATCGCAATAAAGTATTTAACAAAAATTTTATGCTAAAACATGTATTCCATTAAACTTAATTGTGAAACAATATAATAATAAAAAATGTAATATACAATAAAAAACAAAATAATGAAAACATAAAATCTCTTCATGAAAGCAAATCTTTCTTGTAATTATGAAAACTTTGCTAAAGGATCAGCTGAATGAATTTCAAAAATTTCTTATTGAGATTGATTCTCAGCATATTTTACATTAGATTGATCTTTCAATTATTATTGAATACATTTATAATATAAAAAAGCAATTCAAGATTTTCTCATTGAATATTTATAAAAAGTTAAAATAACAGCAAAACCTTTTTGAAGATAAAAACATTAGCAGTACAATAAGTTCTATAATATGTTATTAAAACTTGATATAAATTATTCAGCTATTAGAACTGTCATGTTGTATTCAACGGTTCAATATTAACGTATAATAAAAATGTTTGGAACTCTTAAATGTATCATAAAATTGATGTATTAAATTGTGAAAGGAAAGCATTTTGTGATTACAGGTATGTTAACGAGGAAAATGTAAAATAGTGATGCAATAAAATATTACAAGGTAAGGCAATAAATTTCAGTGGCAATTTTAATTCAATATAATTCATCATTTTTATATTTCTTTTAAATTGTTGATTACTTTATCCAAATTCTGCTTAAAATTTGTAAACTAAATCATATAAACAAAATATAAAGTCATAAAATAATTATCGAAATTCTACGCAATGTTAAATAAAATATATTAGCAAAATAAGATGTGACAAAACCATTTAATATAAGCATTCAGGCAAAATATCTTTCATTTAAAGTCATCAAATTCTTCTTAATTCGTATGCCATTTATATATACAAATATAATCACTTAATCTGGAGTAATTTGGAACGGTGATCATTTTATATAAGAGTGTAAGAAAGTAAATCACTTACCGTTCTTAGTAAAAACATGCTTTCAAGAAAGTTTCATTCATTTAGCATAGCGAAATAAAATAAAATTCATCTTGCAATCCATAACGTCATCGCAGAAATTAATATCCTAGAGATTAGATTAAATATCCTGTCGACAAATTGCTATAATTGCTTTCTGAAAAGAGACAGCAACATAATTAAATATAGTATGTAGCAGTGAAAGGAATGAAAATTATTATAATTCGCAAAAAGAATTTGATTAAATTGAAAATTTTTACCATTTTATATGAATGATAAAATTTTTTATTTAAGTTGCTTATAAAATTTAAATTCTTTATCAAATTTTAAAGTTTTAACCAACTGTAAGCTGTAAAATCATTTTTAGAAAAAGTTAAATTCATTATGCTGAACTCTAGCAATGTTTATATATACACCTAAGTCTGTTTTTACACGGTCTTTTTGTACACGGTTTTGATATAACACGGTTTGAAAATTGAATATTTTTAATTTTTTTACACGATTTTATTCCATTTAGCACGATTTGAAATTTTATGTACTTAAATTTGACAAAAAAAATTTAAGTACATAAAATTTCAAATCGT
>JAPDSC010153297.1:41869-52498 GCA_026290005.1 Latrodectus geometricus
AACGCTATATATATATATATATATATATATATATATATATATATATATGGAATTTTACTTATTGTATCTTATTGTATCACATTTGATAAAATAGTAAAATTAGTAATATTTTTCCTTATAAAACATTAACTACACTATTTTATGATTAATTATTAATTTCACGGATATTTTTTATAAGTAATGTATTAACAAATTTTTATATTTTTTTCAATTTTTGCTTTTTGAGTGCACAGTGGCTTAGTGATAGTATCATGCTCTTTAGAGATGTTCTATTAAGATACACTATGTTCTTTCTTTGCTAAAAATGAATGCAGCCTGCAGTCAGCAGAATTATTTTGGAGGCACTAATGCTTGTATAGATATTTCAAGGATTAAAATTATCTCATACATAATGCTTGCATTTTGTGAATTCTTTGATATATCTTAAGTTTTACTTATCTTTTACAAAGGAGTTTAATGATGAATATTTCTAATCAATTACAAAAAAATATTTTTCCATGCACAAAATAAAAGTATTTTGCTTAGAAAATAAGAAATCTTTTTCAGTTAAAATGTTGTGTTTAATAAAAGTAAAATATATGTAACCTGTCTTTTTAAAAGAATATGATGCTTACTACTGAAAATATAAAGTCTTTAAAATTATTAATACATCAATATTCGTATCGATGCCATTAAAAAATGAAAGTAATGAATATGTAAAAACAATGTTTTCTCACAATATCCACAATATCTGATTTTAAACAATAAGGGAAATAATTTGAACAAATATGCGTTATTATGATTGCGTTACAGAATGATTTTAAATACTTGGTGAAATTAATATGTATTTATACTCCTCATTATACAATACCGATTGGTTGGTTGGGTTTTCTGGCGCAAGGCCCAAAAAGGACAAGCTGTGTTATATCCAATACCAAATTAATTATCAAGGATGATACTGTAGATTGTCATTTATAAGAATCTATAATTTTTAAACACTCGATACGACAGAATGATTTTAAATAGTTAGAATTTACGTTTTAGTGGCTGGTCCCTAACAATTTTCCAGAGACACAATGATAATTTAAATTCACATTTATGAACTAAAATTTTGATAACTCTTTTTGTGAACACATTTTAATACTTCTTTTGGGTGAATTTATTTTCTCTGTTTTATTTTATGGTTGAAAAATTTGGATCAATGTTTCCGTAGGAGAATCATTAATCCTTAAAATTGTGGCTAACTAATTGTATTACTGATGTTGAAGTTCAAAGTTTTGCGGAGCAATTCGTGTAGTTTCTTTCAATTAATCTAACTGCCGTCTTACAATTCATGCATCAAAGTATAATTAATAGCTTCAAGGGTTGGATCCTTGCAGAGCCACATCTTTGGGGCGAATAGTACTGGTTGGCGATATAAATTTCGCTAGCCTTGGTAATCCTACTTTGATATACTAGATATGATAAACCATACTATTTCTGGATTCCTTATTTCGCCATTTTATTCTGCCTTGGCGCTATTTTTCAGTTTGTCCTAACATAATCGTAGACATGTTATGAATATATATCTTATGATTTGAGTAAAGATGAATAACTCATCCTTAAATTTCGACAAAGAAATTTACTGGTTGCCGAAACTAAGCTATATTTTAAAACTAAATATTGAGCAAACAATTTATTAGTCCATTCGAAATACCAAAATGTTGACCAAGTTAAATTTTATAAGTAAATAAAATAAATATAGTTAAGATTATCATATTTTGGCTTTATGAAATAAATCCAATCCTTTTTATTTTTAGTATAACACTATCTTTATAATATATTTACTAAAGTAGGTTTTATGTAGTGCATCTTATTACATTAAAAAATGGAAAAAAAACTTAAATATTTTCTTAAATAAACTTAATTTTTCATTAAATTTTTTAAAAAGTTTTTTACACATTATATTGGATAAATACTATTCCTTAATATTGTGAAAATACTATAGAGTATAGTATAATACAAACATAATATACATTTTTTTCAATGTAAACTATATTACAATTTATAGAAAAAGTTATAAGAAATCTTCAAAGAAAGTTACTTCTTTGCTAAAATTACCTTAGAAGATTTGATTTACGCGTAATAATGCTATAAGCTTCTTACGTTTTACTACGAAAGCAAAGTGGCATATTTCTCTTTCAAGAAGAAATAAGTTTATCCAATATTTTACAAGATTGTGTTTTTATTAAAAAACTGTAGATTACATCTTCTTGTTTTATATCCTGAACTCTCAAAAGCAGCCTTTTGGATTTATCCATTCCTTATAGGAAAACTACAAATGAATCATGAAATCCAGACTTTAATCCAAAACCTTGCAAAAAGATAGATTTACAATGAAAACATATTTATATACTAGAAATTGCATTTTATGTTGAATTTATAATGAAATGTTTTCTTATAAATGCAAGCAATGTTTCACACAAAATATATTCAGACTTTTTCATTTCAATGCAAAAATTCCCTTTTTTATGAAACCTTTAATTTTTTAGAAACTTTTTTTTCATGAAAGATTATTTGCTGTTAATATGGAAATTCTTTTTTAAATATAACAAATATCAAGAGTTATTATTGCATGAAATTTTTATAAGGGTTCATTTTTCCAAAATTAATATTTCTACAATTAATTAATATTCGCGAATTTTTAGAAAACTATATTTAACGTGTTGTCTGAAGAATTCCCGTGGGTATTACAATAATTCCATTATTATGAAAATTCAGAAAATCTGCTCAAATTTGTTTGATGACCCAACAGATAATGTTTGATGAAAAATCAATTACCTCAGTTCTTTCATTTTACATTGAAGTTCATTTCGAAACAAAAATTTGATAATTTATACCTATCAAAAATTGTAAACGAGGAAACATTTTCAAAAGTTGTAACAAAAATTATTTTGCTCTTTATATTTATAATTAGAATTTAATATGTGCTTCAGATACATTGTTCCATTGCATAGAGATTATGATATTGGACAGAGTTAAGGAATTACTACTGATTAAACTTATTGAATACAATGTAGATATAGTTTAAGGATAGATGCTATTCTCAACTTTCAGTAATGGAACCAGCTATATTTAGGTATTTGCATAAATGCAAGGAATTCTCTGTTTCGTGAAACACCTGCAAATTTGATATTTTTGAGCATGTTAATCATATAGCAGCGAAGCTAAGTAGTTTTAGGAGATCGGTGTTTGCAGAAAAGGTTCAATAATTTTGATGTTAAGCAGTATTGCGTACAGCTTCACAGATGAAGGTTGTTAGAAAGCGTTTAAGTAACTGTTGTTTTCTGCTTAAAAAAAGGCTGTTCACAGACAATGAGCCATATTATAGTATCAAAAAGGGAAGAAAACCAAGAAAACTCCCAAATATATCTTCTTTAAAAGCAAACATTTAATGAGCTACACCCATTCTTCATTGTTCTAAGGCAGCTAAAATTGAATCTGAGACACTCTACCAAGAAGATCAGGGTAAAACCATCAGGCTAGCTGCAAAGATGGAAAAAGGATATGATATATTCAATGTTGTTATTGAACTTAATTTATCCTTCACACTATCGTCTCTAGATTATAAGTAGTATTTCACAGTGGAACAGTACTACTGCCTAGAAATTAGGTCTATTAGATTAATTTAAGAGGATATAAAATAAAAGTTTATTTTAAAATAACTTTATTACAAATCTTATATTTTAAATAATGAAAACGAGCATTATAAAATAAAACATACTTTAATAAAGAAATATGTGTTTTAGTAAAAAAAAGTACTAAATATCCAAAGCAAAACTATGAGTTTAATAACCAAATTTTGACATAAGTGTTTTCTTACTTAACTGTAAATTTTATTTAATATGTTGTGGTTTATTATATAATCTGTCATAAAGCAATATTTTTATGCATAAACCATTTTTTTATTACATTGCCCATTACGTATTTTTATGGTTTTTTTGTTATTTAGTTTTCTGCAATTGCCGGCCAACCTGTCTAGTGATTAACGTAACTGACTACGGATGGGGAGGACCTGGATTCGAATCCCGGTTAGGACATGGATGTACTTTCTCTCTCTGTGTTTCTTGTCCTTTCCTCAGATGATGGATGAATGTGGCCCGCCCTATAAATGGGTTTATGGTGGCGTGGCGTGGCGTGGGCGATGCTACTCGCACCTCTGTGACTTGGTTCACAGGTGCTCACCGGGTAACGATAAAATGAGTAGCAATTTCTGGCCTTGTTGCGGCTAATGGGCTAATGTACTTACTTGCTCAGGGTGCCCACCATTAGAAATATAAAAACAAGTTTTCTGCAATTTATTTCCATACACGTTTTGTTATAACTAATTATTCTTTAACATTTCCGCTCTAACCATGTTGTTGACTGAGATTTTTTTATTTAAAGTTATTTAAAAAAGTATGCTATTTTTTCTACAATTTTTTTCACTTGAGTAACTTTTCTCGACTAAAGTTTTTTTTTGTTTGAAGCTATTAGGAATAAACAGTGTGTTGTTCCATTTATGGAAAAATAAAATACAAAGTACTCTTCTTCTTCTTTTTTCTTTTAAAGATTTTGCAGAACAAGTTCTTCATCACTTCCATTTAAACACTTTTCTTAATTCCTTAAATTCTCTATTTGTTATTTGATTTTCCATTTTGATTTTAAACATTTTTAATTTTTACACATTTAAATTAATTTAAATTATTCAGGTATAAAATTTCGTTGGGATTTGTGTATTATGATAATAATCATGGAATTAGTTTTAATATACATTTAAGGGCAAAATTACTTAATCATAATACGTAATTAGGAGATTAAAATGTAAAGTAGACCTAATTTCACTTAGCAATTCTTAGTTATAATGAGATTATTTTATAATATATTTTATACTTGAAAATCCTTAAATGCTTAAACAATGAATACGTAGAAATATCTAGCAAAATCCAAGATTTAATTCTTAATAAATTCTATTAAATTGTGAATGAAACAGGGATTATATTGAGATTTAAACTGTGGGCTTTTACAAACATATTTCTTGTTATTATTTAGTATTACATAATGAGTTTATCTCCCAGATTTTAAATGCCAGTAATTAGTGATTGTACAGATCAAATATATCATTAAACATTAAATTCTTTTACTTCAACAAGTTTATTTACTAAATTTATGGTTCACAATATTAATTTATTCCACCCTAAAGCCATCTTGTTTTTTTGTTTGCATAAAATTGCAAATATGTTATTCCTAAAATACTTACAAATTTCATTTTTAATTGAGTTTTCCTGTTATATTGCATTTAAGACCTTAATAGTACGTTTGATTATTTATTACAGCAGTATATTTAAATTATTTTTTAATTTCTCGCACTATTTATTCTTATGAATTATTTTAATGTTCAAGTTATATATTTGCTTGATACAAGCAGTTGAAAGAATTGACATTTGATTGTAATTATTTAAAAGTATGAAAATTTTTAGAATAGTAACATGTCATTAATCAACATTGGTGTTCTGTAAAATCTAGATAGAAATCCACTATCCTTCTAAAAGAGAATTATCTTCAATATTCCAGAAAAATCTTGATGGAAATTATTCATGTATCAACTTTTGCTTAATATTTAAACAAGGATAAAAATAATTGGACAGCTCTAAATAAAAAACACGAAAAATAATGAAAACACTAGAAATATCAGAGCTGCCTGTTCTCCCCCCCCCAAAATAAAGGCAGAAAAGTTAACGGAAATATGATAAGCGGAAATATTTTAATAGTGTTATGAGTACTGTTTGTTCTTACAATTTTTATAATACAATTTCGTTTTTGAAATAGATGGTAAGATAAATTTTTCAATTTTTACATAAATTTTAAAAATTCATAGATTTCTCATTAATATATTCAAAGAATTTTGTAAGGATTTAAATTTAATTTTTGTGATGAATTTCTCTTTTAATTTTGTAATACATTTGTATTATTAACATTATTCAAATATAAAAATTTAATTTCATTAAAAGTACACTACTGGCCATTAAAATTGCTTCACCAAGAAGGCGACATGCTACAGACGTGAAATTTATACGAAAGGAAGAAGATGCTGTGCAAATGATTAGCATTTCAGCGCATTCAGACTAAGCAGGCGCCAGTAGCGACACCTACATTGTGTTTAAATGAGGAAATTGTTCAGCCGGTTCCTCATACACAAATTGCATTTGAACGTTGTTGCCTGGTGAAAAAATGTTGTGATGCCTCATGTAAGAAGAAAAAATGCGTACCAGCACGTTTCTGACTTTGATAAAGGTCGAATTGTAGCGTACCGGGATTTCGGTTTATCTTATCGCAGTATTGCTGCTCGCATCGGTCGAGATCCAATGACTGTTAGCAGAATATGGAATCGATGGGGTCAGGACTGTAACACGGAACGCCATGCGGGATCTAAGCGCCCACCTATCACTAGCAGCTGAGAAGACATGCATATTATCCGCATGGCCGTAATGGATCGTGCAACCACGTCACGAGCCGTGAGTCAAGAAACGGGGTCGTTTGGAAGACAACAAGTGTCTGCACGAACAGTTCGACGACGTTTGCAGCAGCATGGACTCTCAGCTCGGAGACCATGGCTGCGGCTACCCTTGACGCTGCGTCATAGACAAGAGTGCCTTAAATGGTGTGATCAACGACGAACCTGGGCGCACGAATGGCGAGACGTCATCTTTTCAGATGAATCCAAGTTCTGTGTACAGCATCCGTGTTTGGCGGCATCGTGGTGAATGCACACTGGCAGCGTGCATTCGTCATCGTCATACTGGCCCATCACCTGGCGTCATGGTATGGGGTGCCATTGGATACGTCTCGGTCACCTCTTGTTCGCATTGACGGTGCTTTGAACAGTGCACGTTACATTTCTAGTGTGTTACGACCCGTGGCTCTACCCTTTATTCGAGCCCTGCGAAATCCTACGTTTCATCAGGATAATGCCCGTCCGCATGTTGCCAGTATTGTACGGACCTTCCTTGATACGGAATATGCTCGGCTGTTGCCCTGGCCAGCAGTTTCTCCAGATCTTTCACCAATAGAAAACGTCTGGTCAATGGTTGCCGAACGACTGGCTCGTCACCAAACACCAGTCACTACGGTTGATGAACTGGGGCATCGTGTTGAAGCTGCATGGGCATCTGTACCTGTACATGCAATCCAATCTCTGTTTGATTCAATGCCCAGGCGTATAACTGCTGTTATTACTGCCAGAGGTAGTTGTTCTGGGTACTGATTTCTCAGGATCTATCCAGGCAAATTTTTTGAAAATTTAATCACTTGTTATTTCTAGTATAATATATTTGTCCAATAAATATCATTTTGTTATCTGCATTTCTTCCTGGTGTAGCAATTTTAATGTCCAGTAGTGTATGTTACTACTCACATTATATGTCAAGAAAGGCTAAAATATAATAAATTTTAATGTGATATTTTACTTATTTCCATTAAAAAATTATTGTAAAATTTATTAATTCAAAATTTTGAAACTATTTTAAACTTTCTCTACATCATGTTTATAATATAAGATTATCATTAATATTATATGAAATATTAAGAAAAGAAATTTGTTTCTATGCATTTTAAATTATTATAGAGGAAATTCAACTCAATTGCTTAATATTTAGTTTTTGATTCTTATAATATTGTTAAGAAATTATAACATACGTTAAATATACTTTTTGGAAACAATTTTAAATTTATATTTTAAGGTGGTCTCGGTCATTTTGTTAAATAACCTGGCCTTAATAACTAGTATATAATTGCTTCATTTATTTTAAATGTTGCCCTTAGTATATGTGCTACTATTTCCCTATATGTCTTGAAGTTTTGTGATTATTCGAAGTTGTAATTATTCGAATTACGAAGATTGTTCAGAAAGAAAATGCAGTTTTGTTAAAAAGCATGGCAAACATAGTATTTACTGAAAATATAAAAACCCAATTATGTCGCATATACGGAACCTCTCTTTATTTTGCGACTTAATCTTTTCCTATATGTGTTTCTAGTATCTAGCCAAAAACTATTGATAAATGACTTAGTCATATAATTTCATGCAAAAACCACTTTCATCGAAGAAAATATTTAAGAAAACTCTAAGAAAGAATTGTGAGACTTTCATAAAATTACGATTAACTTTCTGAAACAGATCTTGAGGACTGTTTTCTGGAGTAGTAGTGCTTCTTTCCAGTTTCTGCCTGTTTTTACATTTTGACCACACTTCAAGGATTGTTAAATAAATTTGAAAGGGTAATTTTTAACAGTTTAGATTTTGGCTTTAGAGTTTCCTTCTTTTAACCTAGCTAAAAGTGTTTTTAAGTGATGAACATTTTGAATATGATGAAAAATTAGTGAAAGCAATGCCACATTTAGCGAAAATGCTACAGTAGACGGGATATATATGGAAATTCTAAACAGAAGTGCCAAAATGCGTATTTTTGAGGTTTCCTCTCTTGAGACATATGAACATGTACCACTATTTTCAAAATATCCTCCTGGTAGGCAATAATATGTGATGAATATTAAAAAGCTTATACTGGTATTTAGAGATGATAGGTTATCCATTATGGGATTCAAATAATGAAAGGAAGTAATAATAATCATGGTTCAAGTAGCATGCGTAAAATAAATTTTAAAACGCGAAATCTAAACCTCATATTGACTTGGGAATGCTTATCGTTTTCAATAAGTTAATAGCTCATTTTCCATTTTTGTATTGAATTCCTTATATCGTCTTTTTCTTTTAGTACTACGCAATACATAATTTCCACGTATCCACTTGAAAGGTATTCAGTAAAATGCAATGTCTAACTCTTTTTGATCAACAGTGGCTGACAATGAACCCAGAATCATCGCCTCAGAAGAATATGATTTTATCACTAGGTCATGATTCAACCAAATTTCTTTTTCTTTTAATATTTCCCAATCACAAAACAAATAAGAATGCAAGAATAAAAATGTCAAAGGAAAAAAAAAAAAACTTGAATCGATAACAAATATGTTTCGCTCAAGAGAACAGGGATCATAATATTGCAGAAGCAGTATGAAAAACCTCACTTTCATCCAATATTTCCTTTTTGCTTCAGATGTTTCTAGGATTGGACAGCTACAAACAGCTTTCCAAATATTATTTTGCGAAAAGAGGAAAGGAAACTGATTTTACCATTTCTTTTTACTACTGACGCTGACTCGGCTATTCTTGGCTACCAACTCGGGAAAATGTTGTTTGCTGTTCTTTTGTTGATGTGTATGTGTGTGGCTCGACAGAAAGCGATGCAAGGGCCGAACAAATATTATCTAGTGGTTTGGCAGAGTATTTCCGGTGGATAACCTAAAAAAATCTGGATATTGAACTGTTTGGCCAGATTTTATGGTCAGTAATAAAGTTGTTGTAATGTTACATGATCATTTCGTTCATTCCAGAAACTTAAATAAATATTGAAAAACACCCACACATCTTATATTTGTTTTCGTTATTGTATTTGCAATTGTTTCTCGTTCGGTAAAAGCATTTCATTAATTTTTCTGTTTCTTATAGCCTAGAAAATCTGATTCTGCTTCTTCAACATTAAACAAAGCTTTTTAGTAATTAGAAAAATTAATTTCAGTTTTTCATTTGTGAGACGAACCACTTAAAAATAAAGATGGTAGATTTGTTTGTTCCAATTCGGTTACATTTTTTAAATGACGACAAATCTGACAAGAAAAAAAAAGGAATATTGTCTATATTATTATATGCAGAAAATTACGTTCTTTAACTATTTCAGATACAATTTTAATATTCAATGTTTCAGTGGCAAATTTCTGAAAATTTAATATATGAATTTTCAAATTACTTTTTAAATTAGAACATATAGCAGTTACAGTTTGTGTTCTGTCTATCTATTTAAAGTGATTTAAAATGTAAAAAAAATGTATTTATCATTTAAAATGTTATATTTGATTATCCAAAAAATCTCACATTGTTAAGATATTTTAATAATTTATCCTTTATCTATTATTCAGTTTAATATCCTTTATTTCTTTTTATCCCCAATGCATTTTAAAAGAAAAAATATTTAATATTTATAAGATAAACACCATTAGAACCCATTTTTCTTACTAATTTTACACAAATGAAATTACAAATACATATGCCAAATATATATTAAAATTTAGTAAAGAAATAAACATTTAGAAAAATGATATTTCGTCTTTATCATTTCCAGAACCATTAAAATAATACATTACATACCGTTGAAATATTTACTTTGTAAGTTATGAAGTAGACAGTTATGAAAAGCTCTGAAGTTTTTGTACATAATTTAATTTAATATTTAAAAATAATTTAGTAGTATTCTTAGCTTGTTTCTTTTATTTTTACAAATTATAAAACAGAATCAAAATTAGAGAAGTATTTCCTTTCACGTCGTTAAACTCTAATTATTCAATAAATGTATTCATTATGTAATGTTATGTTTTATAATATATTTATTCATTTGATAAAAGTAAATTGCTGGTTTTTAATTTAAATGAAAAGTTCAACTGTATGGTATTTGTAAAAAAGAATCTGACGAATAATGCCTCATCTTTTGCATAATTAAAGACAGAGGGATGTCTAACATA
>JAPDSC010153297.1:59272-77126 GCA_026290005.1 Latrodectus geometricus
GTTCTGAATTATTATTTAAAATAGAAAATTTAAAATTTGCATATTTATATTTTAAAACTATTTTTAAAATATTTAAATATGTATGTTAATTATAGATTGATATTTAATTGTGAAGTTTTTAGTTGTTGCATTTTTAATAATGTAATGGGTATTCAAATAAACATCTAAATGTTTTATTTCTAATTTAATCAGATTCAGCTATAAATATGAATTATAATTAAATATTCATAAATGAAATTTGTTTGGGAAAAAAAAACTTAAAAAAGAAAATTAATTCAGCCAATGATTTCTAATTTAAATAATAAACCATCTGTGAAAATCATCCTAACGATAGCTTTAATATAATTTTCGAAATTAACTAAATTATCATCGATGAATTTTTGGAGTATTATAACTGTAAATACCTCCAAAAAACTGAATATTCAAGATGAATTTTGAAGAAAGTTTTGAAACAGATATCAAATTACTTTATTGATGTTCTCAAAGAAAATATGTTAAAGTCAAGAAACGTTATTTAACTAAAATCTATTATTAATATTATTTGATATATGTTATAACAAAGTCATAGTCAATTGATGGTGAAAAGCAACTGTTATGGTGATATTTTGAACAGGACCCAAAGAATTGACTTTTGATGTATACTGATAGATCAAAAATGCTCAACAAGTTTGAACTAATGTCTACACAGAATTTTTTGCATTCCATACAATCCATGATCTGTTTCAGATAAATTTTCCTGAAGAACAACAACAGGCAGCTATCATCAACACAGAATAAATTTTTGTTAGAAGAATTCAGCAGTGGAAAATATTTTTTTTATTTCTAATGGTGGGCACCCTTGAGCAAGTAAGTAACATTAGCCCATTTACCGCAACTAAGCCGGAAACTGCTACTCATTTTATCGTTACCCGGTGGTCACCTGTGATCCAAGACACGGAGGTATGAGTAGCAGCGCCCACGCCACACCACCACAAACCCGTTTATAGGGCGGGGCACATTCATCCATCACCTGAGGAAAGGACAAGAACCACAGAGAGAGAGAGAGAGAGAGAGAGAGAGAAAGTACATCCATGCCCGAGGTGGGATTCGAACCTAGGTCCTCCCCATCTGTAGTCAGTTACGCTAATCACTACGTGTGCGGCGTGGAAAATATTATTCTTATCAAAATTGTTAAAATCTTTCAGAAGGCATCTTAATCTTTTCTCAAAAAAGTAATTGTTTTCTTACAGGGGATCCAAGATAATTTATTTGATAAATTAGCTAAAAATTGCAGACAATGTAAAGACAAATGTTATTGACTTTAAAAGATTAACTACTGCAATTTCACAATCAAATAATAATGAACTACTAATCACGCCAATGAAAATTATATTAAAAATTCTATAAAGAAAAATTAAGACTTTAAATTATTGGAAGAAATTATGAATAGGAAGTGGAATAATTCGATTCCTAATATGCTAGACCCCCGGATTCGTTACAGCTGTAGGACTTCGTTTGAAGACCGGACATTTTGGTCAAAATATCTGTACCGCATTAGATTAAATAGTTTCTTGTTTACTGTTTTCAACCAGAATTTTGAGAAGCACAAAGATTATTTGCTAAACTTCTCATTATTGAATGAAAGAAACCATACCTATACAGTTGATATTGGTGAGTTAAAAAATTGACATTATATTATTTAGTTTTAATGTAACTATTAGTGTAATGAAATTAATTCCTATTTTATTATTTTTTTTTAAATTTTATTTTTATATTAACTTTTAAATTCCAACATTCAGATCTGAGTCATTTTGCATGGAATACAATAACGTATAATCTAATATTTCTATAGTAATTAAAAAAAAAATAATTTTTGACTATTTTGGAATTCATTAAAATTTTTTTAAGAAATTTTGATTTTTCATTTCTCTCTGATAAAATGTTTTGACTCATATTTTCCTCTTATGTAGAAATCAGAAAAAAACCACGACTTTTTAGCTAAATAAATTAAGATATTATAATTATAAACTGTTGTCAAAAAACGTGATGAATGAGATGTAATGTGACTCGATTGTAAGTTAACTGTGCTCGTAATTTTGGTTGAAATTTGCAAATGAGTTTTAAGTACATATTACTGTAGATACATACCCAACAATACATCATTGTCTTGTCTAGAATTTTTATTTACTTTTCAGTATTTTAGGAATATTTTCCTAGATCTTGTTATACAGCTATGGCAGGCAATAAAAGTTAAATAGATGAATATTTTAAATTCAAATTGTTTGATGCATTTATTTAATTAGTTACGTGCTTTTAGAGCAAATTGTGTAAATATGGAGAAGAAATTAAAAATGTACATTGAATGCAGAACATTTAAAGACTATTGAAGTTTTAAGATTTTGCAATTGAGTAGAGAAATAGGACAATTCCATCAGTAAAGTAATATTAATGTCCAATAATTTAATATAAAACACCATAATAAGTCTATATATTCTTAGCAGTACTGCAAATTTACAAATAGCCTACGGTTAGAAAAATATGGATATTTGCAATGTGGATGGGAATCTCAAAAAATATTTAAAAATGAGTGCTGAAGAAGCATTAATTTATACTAATTTTTTGCGTTGACGATTCAATAGAAAAATTATAGAAAATCATTTATCGACAATACATGAATGGAGGATTGTATACCAACACTAAAAAAAAATGCTTTCAGAAAAAGTTCATTTATTTTGAGACATCAGTTTATCAACAAGAATTGCAGCCCGAAAGATATTTCAGAAAATATACTAATTTACTTTTCTAATATTCACGTTTTGAGCGTTTTATTTTTGCATTTTATGAATCAACAGTCATTTGAGATACTATACAGACATTACAATTTATTAAAAAGATATATAAACTAAATTTATAGAGTATGTTAAAAGCTTTTAGAGATCCATAGAATCCATAGTATAGCAATTGAGAAAAGTAATCTTAAAGCAGTTGAAAATGGTGTTCAAGTAATCAAACTTCAGAAGTAGAAATTAAAGTGTATCATTACTAGTGGCGACTAAAACATGTGTCCACAGTGATTAAAAACGATTAATCTTACACTGCCTCCTTCATGAACAGATTTTATACAGAAAATACTTGGTTACAACAGATGTTTAAAAATCAATTATAGCAGTTGTCAATTGTATTAAGTTACATCGTTAATTCTGAAAGTTTAGTGTAGAGTTTGGAGAAAGTGACTTGCTATTTTTTCATGAAAATGAACTGTATTTTAGGATTATATAAATGGTGTTAAGTTACCATAACTGTGAATTTCTGTCAGCAATCAAAGCAAATGGAGGTATCAGATTACTCTAAAATATGTGTGTTTTTGTTATATTTTTGCTAAATGAGGTGTGGTATACAATGATGAGGATATCTTTTCTACACTATTATGAATCTGTATAAAAATGAGTTATTACTGTATAAATAGAAACAAGAATAACAATAATCATATTTTATTTTTTTAAAGGATTAAGTTATATGTGTTTTTTATTTTTTCTTTCTTCTAATATATTATCTTCTTGGTAGTTACATATCATTTTTATTTTTTTAATAATTTATAATTTACAGAACAGCCGTCCACCCTGTCTGGTGGTTAGAGTACGGATGGGGAGGACCTGGGTTCGAATCCGGTTCGGGCATAGACGTACTTTCTCTTTCTCTCTCTGTGTTTCTTGTCCTTTCCTCAGATGATGGACGAATGTGGCCCGCCCTCTAAACGGGTTTGTGGTGGTGTGGCGTGGGCGATGCTACTCGTATCTCCGTGACTTGGTTCACAGGTGCTCACCGGGTAACGATAAAATGAGTAGCAGTTTCCAGCCTTGTTGCGGCAAATAGATTAATTACTCAAGTGTCCCCGCCATTAGAAACAAAAAAAAATAATTTACAGAACATAAATAAATTGGATGCATTAAAATAGAAATAATTGTTTCTCAGATTAAAAAATAAGTATTCTCATGAATACTTCATTGTATTTAAATTTATATGAAATATAATTTACTTCTACTATCTCTGAATAAAAAAATAAATATTTAATTGCTTAGGGAGGTTTTATAATTACTATAAATGTGTCACAGAAAAATAAACATAATTAAAAATGAAAAGAAAGCAAATCATTTGTATATAAACATTACTATTTTTATCAGTTAAATATTTTAAGTGTTATTATAAAAATGTCATATTATATAACTACAATAAAGCAAATAAAATGTTTGAAAAAGGAATTTATGAATGAGAGAAAGAAAAAAAGAGATATATAATAAAATCAACGCAATAATAATTAAATATTTAATATAACATAACATAAAAGCTTTATTCTTTATCAATTTTAACAAAAACAGAAAATTGCATGTAGAAAAAGTGTCTTTTTTAGTTTCTGAATTATGAAATCTGGTTTTTAAAAATATTCTCTTTTTCACATTAAATTCTTGTTAAAATTTTTGAAAAAAAGTTATGTTTGATGAATGTTTGCATTTTGAATAAAATATTTAGTTAATTATTCTATTATATTTTTAAAGGAGTAAAATAAAGCCTTATTTGTCATGTAAAATAGTTCTTCATATGTGTTTCATTTAACACTCTAATGAGCTGGTAAATTTCTAAGCAAATTAAAGTAAATATTAATATTCTAATTTTTTCTTTCTTTTGAATTAGAAAACTAATTGGTTCATTAGAAATGAATGGAAAAGAATAAAACATAATTGTGTAACATGACAGAATTTGCACTTTTTTCATTAAAATAAAATTAAATTCCCAGATTTTAAAGTTTACTGGGTAAATACTTGAAATTAATTTTTAGAAGAGATTTTATAATAAAAATTATAAAATAACATATTTTATTGCATATTCTTATTTTATTTATTTGATGGGTATCATTTATATATTATATTTATTCATTTTACCGATGAATAAAATAACATAAATATTTCTTATTTTCTAGCTTTTATTACTTATTTTGTTCCAGATTTCCCAACTATTCATTTTCCTATAAAGGTACTATTAATAACTGTGTGTATGGGTATCATGAAAAAATTCAAAAGTTTTAAATAATTCAGAAGACACAAATAAAATAAATTTAATTTAATTCTTAAAACCACTTTCTACTGCTAATATTGAAAAATTAAAATAATTTTGAACAAGTATGCAACAGATATGTGAACATTTTAGATTTTTGTAATCGAATGAAACATAATTTGCTTTGCTGACCTATTCAAAAACCTCTCTTCAGCGTTTGTGTGTAAGTATTTTTAAAAAAATCCTTTCAATAATTTTGGAAAAAGGAGAACCACTATTATCCCGGGGATGCTCTTGATGATGCAATCAAATCTTTTTCTATAAAAAAGAATTAATAAAGAACAATGTTAATTGAAAATTTTTGATTGGATATTACAAAATTTCTAGTTAGTTATCTTTATATAATGTTAAGATAATCATAATATTTATAATTGTTATTCCTTGCAAGTTATTTTCCAGAAAGTTTTCCTCTCCATATATGATGTTGTAAGCTGGTTTCTTTCCCTAAAATTTTGTTTTTTATTTTAACTAATTTTGAAAACGCCGCCCAACCTGTCTAGTGGTTAGCGTAATTGACTTATGATGGGGAGGACCTGGGTTCGGATCCCGGCTCGGGCATGGGTATACTTTCTCTTCTCTCTCTGTGTTTCTTGTCCTCTCCTCAGATGATGGATAAATGTGGCCCACCCTATAAACGGGTTTATGGTGGGGTGGCGTGGACGATGCTACTCGTATCTCCATGACTTGGTTCACAGGTGTCCACCGGGTAACGATAAAATGAGTAGCGGTTTCCGGCCTCATTACAGAAAATGGGCTAATGTAATTACTTGCTCAAGTGTGCCCGCCATTAAAAATAAAAAAAATTTTGAAAACAAGCATAACTGTAGTATCTTTGTTCTTATTAAAATTGACTTTAATATATATATATATATATATATATATATATATATATAAGGCCCTCAGAGAAAGCATATTAATTTAAAAAAGATTATATTGTTTATCAGTTGCTTTAATAAGGTTAGTAATAATTCTATTGATATTGAAATAATTTACTGTTGTAAATGTTATGTGGCTCTGTTTAGTTTATAAATCGCAGTTCCTACGAAAATTCCTAACTTCTTGTATTTTGAAGAAAATCATTAAATATTCCATCTGTATACAAACTCTAAATGGCCAGTCATCTGAGCATTATTGAAACGAAATTTTATTTAATAAAATTCCATAATGGAAAGCTATGAATATTAACTTAATCATTTGCCATAAGATAATTAGCAAATTGTACTTCCAGAATATCACCCAAATCTCAATTATTTGCAGAATACTTTTAGATTATTCTTTTTAACTATTATGATGATTATTTCTAAGTAATCTTAACTCGTCACAAATTGCAGGAAAATAATTATTAAATTTCTGAAAAGTATAAGTAAAATATAAAAATGAAGTAATTAAACAATATTCTTTTTAGCATAAAAATCATGTAAGGAATTAATCTAATACTTAGTCAGATTTAAAAAATATTTTTAAGGAAATACAATGTGCTTTTACTAAAATTGAAAATCTTCACAAAAAGATCAGAACTTAAGATTTTTTCCACGATTTCACAAATCCAAGTATGTTGGAAAATTCAAGTCAGTGAAAAGCTTTTTCGTGATCACCAATAATCAATGTAGTGAATTCCTTTGAAAGATATTTTTTTCCTTTTTAACAATTCCTTAAATAGAAGAGGGAAAGAAAAACCATTTTCTGTCAGATAAAAGTGAGTTTTGAGATTAAGATAGTCAGTTAATTTCTGTTCTACAAGAGAAAGCTTTTAAATTTCTTATAAATACTATACAAGAACAGCTCCTCTATATTATAAATATCAAATTTAAAAGTGACTCTTGCTTTTCTTTAAAATTTATTGCTAAAGACTGCAGTTTCTTTTATGTCTAATAATGAAAAATCAATAATTGTAATTTCTAGTTATCATTTCATTTCGTGATGATCCTTACTAATGTCAACAAGAAAAACTGAAAATTTGTTGATCTTTAAAATATCAATTTGCTTTTTTTTCATCAAATATAATTAAAATTTCTATAATAATCATTAATTTATATTTGAGTCACTTTTAAATAAAGATTGAAAAATTCAAATTCAGATTCGACATTATATTCGACATTTCATATTTTGATATTTTGTCATTAGTTTTGAAACAGTTTTAAAATGGGGGAGAATGCCTATTTGTATCATATTAGGAATTAATAATATTTATAATAATATTTATATTTATATATATATATATATATATATATATTACTATGTGTGTGTGTGTGTGTGTGTGTGTGTGTCTATATATACGAGAGAGAGAGATTCTTAGAAAAATACATAAAAAAAAAGAGAAAGATTTTTATATTTTTTAAAAAAATTTTTGTCATATCATCATTAAAGTAATTAAAGTTCACATTTCTCCTGATTTAAAATTAGAGTACATAAAAAACAAAATAAATATTCTTCAATTATACTTTTCCTACAAAAGAAATATATAATAGATTTATTGTTATATATATATATATATATATATTTGTGTGTGTGTGTGTAAAGAAAAGGATTTTTTGGATTTTATCTTTATGATATTTTTCATTGGAATACCTGTAAAAAAAAAAGTGCAGTAAAGCAAATTTTGTAAACATTTTCGTCCACACTTTCAATGAGTACAAAATTTTTTACTTAACACTTTATCATTTATAATTTATTCTCTATTTAATTCTTTAAATATCTTTTATAATATGTTTTATATATGGCAAGCATTTATTTTTAAATTTTAAATCATGCAATTTATTTTTCTGGTTGGATATGAAAAAGATTTCTTAAAATAACTGAATATAAATTTTATCCTGTAATTATGTTAAATTATGGTTACGAAATAATGAATGACTAATTGAAATGTATTTTATTAAAAAATTGGTAAGATGAGAATAGCTGCCATAGATGCTTTGCAAGTGAAAACAATTTCAAGGAATGAAATCTATTTAAGCAATTTGTAACATTTTAATAATTCTAATGTAAATATATAATCTTATTTATCAAAACGTATAATAGAATTAACACCATTAAAACAACTGCATCGAAAGTGTAAGGAATGTAATGTTAAAATTTTTTAAATTTAATAAATCCTCACCTTTATATAAAAAGGAGCCTTAAAAAATTGATCTATTATTTACTATTTATAACTTATATCAATCATCTACCGGATTTAAAAATGTACATTTAAAATTAACGGGGAATAATATAAACGCTGAGGATAAACAAACATATTTTATCAACACGTTGAAGTTTAATTTCATGAAGAAAATTTTCCTTTATTCACAATCTGCTTTATCTTCTGAAAATGTAGATCAATTTATTTAAAAATTTTTGAATTTGATTTTTTAAACTCACCTTTAAAACAACGTGATCACATTAAGAAGTCAATATATTTAAGCTAAAACATGCTTTTAAATTTATTTTGAAAATATTTTGAAAATGCATATTATCCCTTTTTTCCCTAAAATCTGTTTTGAATAATAAATTGAATACTAAATTCTTTTAAATTTGAATACTAAATTCTTTTATGCTCTTGATTGGAACATTGCTTACATATACAATTTGCTTTCTTTTATTCGTTGAATATTCCAGCTTTTTTAATTTATGATTTACTATATATTTAAAATTATTAATTAGAAACAGTGATTTTTCATTCAGAGTGCAGTATGATATGCTCTATAATGTTCTATAGTTGTTGTTACTATTCCTTCATGATCCATCAACAGATCTGATTCAAGTGTCCATGTATTCGAACAATGTAAATCACCCCAGAAGATGAGATATTAAGTCCTCTTCGACCCAGATAGTCTAGAACATGCTACGGAGAGGTTGGCTTTAGATGACACTTGTTTGACATTAAAAAAATGACAGAGAAGGGAAGGAGCGGACTTGTCGCAAAGGTGACAAGTCCGATGGGACTTGTCACCTCTGCGAGCGTACCATAGCTGTGCATAGTGGAAAGGCCTTCATGCCTTGAGGTACCTTACCAGAAGTATACATTTCAAATGTATCACACAAGACTTGGAGGGGTTAATATTGTTATAATATGTATGGCTTCAGCTGTAATATGCCGGTGAAGTCACAACTATTTAACTATGAGGCAAAATAATTGATCTGATTACGAATTTAATTCTGCATTGAATTGTTTAAATTGCATGTTTCATTTAAAAATGAGTAGCAGTAATTATATGTGACTAGTTTACTTCGATAGGTTACAGATATTTTGCATAAAATATTTAAGAAATGTACATATATCTTCGATTCAAGATCAAGTTATTTTATTTTAGATTTTTTTAATATTATATTTTTTAACATTAAAATGAGAATAATCGATTTGATGGCTAAAAAATTCAAAATATTGCAATTGTGAGTGTAGAAAAACTTGAATTTGGAGTGGAATCTGAATTCAGTAACAAAACTTCTTTGAATAAAGTATGCAAATCAAAAGAATTAAACATCTATATTAGAGAAACTTGTATGTCAAAATGTGTAATCAGTAAATTCAGGATGCTTATCAAATGATATTAAACAATTGATGAATTTGTTGAATCCACTATATTTTCACAAAAAACCCTGTCTTTTCAAATCTAGATATTAGAAACATTTTAATATTGTGTTTGACATTTGAAAGGAATTAAAAATACATTATCTTTTTTTCAGTTATTTATCGTTTGAAAAAGAATTATGAATATGAGAAAAATTACATAAGCCTAAATGAAGGGTATACTGTGTAAGGTCCGAATGAAAAAATTAGATAATACCTATTAAGAATAAGTACAAAAGAAACATAATCAAATATCAGAAAAAAAAAGTTTCCTTAAAATCGATCACAAAGACAAAAAAGTTTGAAAGGGAGATTAAGAAAGGTAAAATTTGTTTCTAATTTCTTCTTCAGTTTTTAATTTAATTTGGACATGTTTTATGAAAAGGAAATTAGAAACTCGTAAATAAGAACGAACTTTATCATTTAAAAATTAATATTAAAGTACAATTGGTAAACTTAATAGAAATTATAAGATGATTATAGCGTACAGTGTAGCTTTATCAATTATGAGTCAGTGGAGAGTCTATCAAAAAGAAGCATTTCTCTCATGTCTGAATGGCAACTTCTTCTACTTATGGTTGAACTGAACATGACGAGTCAGAATTTCTTAATGATGTGGACATTCAAAGAAGAAATAACCAGCTCATAGGACGTGGGATCACACATCCATCGAGATAAGGATTTAGAATCCTATGTGATACAAGAATACGGCTAATTATTTATATTACAGGTTAATGCTGCGAAATTGATATTAATAAATTTCCTTATAACAACATTCGCGACCGTGAAGAGCTCACAACATGGTACCAAAATATCTGTGATCGATTTCATAAGGAACCACGTTATTTGATTGGGATTTAAATTCCAACACCATTGGCTGAGTTTAATGATTTTGGCTGGCAGAAGAAAACTTCAGCAGAAAATAATATTGAAACAAGTAGATGCTTACAGCAGGATATGGAAGACGGTACCAAATTCCTATTCTTCAGTTAATGGAATTTTTAACATAAATTCCAATCATTAATCACATGTTTTTATAAAATATAAAATATTGTTTTTCGAATGAGCAGAGTTGGCTTATAAATACCTTAACTTAGTTTTCATCTTGGTAAAATGCAGTAAGATAGTAAATATAGTAGATAAGTAAATGTTCAACAGCAAATTTGAAGTTAAAATTAGTTCTCCTTAATGTATATAATGTTGATTGCTCTACATTTCCTGAATAATGATAAAATTATAATTTTTTTAAATAATATTTTTTATTTCAAATATTTTCATACTTGGATTTAAATATTGTAGAATAGGTTTATTGAAGTGAAAAATAGGATCAAGCAATAAAAATAAATGGACTATTGATTTCTTACTTTTTTCCCGATTGCCTTATTTTATAGTTACTATTTTGTTGCTAGTAAGCTTTTGCTTATTCTGTATGAAATTGTACAATAATAGTAATACACTTTAGCTGCTAATATGTTAAAGATAATTTGCCAAATTCTTAGCTTAATATTTTAACATTTTTAGAAGTATTGTATAATAAAGAGATAAATGGAGTTTTTAATATAAAATGCAAGCATTTCATTCAGCTTTTTCTATTAGATCTCTAGCATATTTTTTTTTTATTTATGAAACTTTTGTCCGATAACTTGTATATAAATATTCACATTTGAATTCTTAAACTTAATTATAAAAGAAAAATTTTAAATTTTTAAATAAATTATAAATTTATTTAAAAAATTAAAATTTTTTAAATAAATATTTTAAATTTTATATCATGAAATTATTTATAAAATTATTTATATAAAATTTAATACAAATGTTTACTGAATACTTTCTGCAGTAGTATACTGCTTCAAAAATAGATTTATTTCATTAAATTTATTGGAAAAGTGCAAAATCTACTCATGATCGTGTTTGAACACGTGGAATTAATATTGACAGTTTGTTAATGATTACAAACAATTAAATATAAAAGAAACAATAATTCTATTCGCAATTATACCAAACAATTATTCTTATAAATTCAGAAACATCGAGTTTTCTTAACGAAAAAGTATATAACATTAAAAACGAGAAAATTTAAGGAATACTTTCTTATTTTATATCTCTCTTACGGTAAAAATCTTTTTTTTTATATCTTTTGAACATTATTCTAGGAAAACTAATGAAAGTGTTAAAGGCCACCATTTTGTGTAGACGTGCGATAAAAAGTCGATAATATTGCATTTTCCCTTTTAATGGAAGTATAAACTCGGTTAAACGGGAAAAAAACGAAGGAAATTCTATACGCTTTCAATGGAATTGAAAGTTCTGAGTAATTCGAATACTTTTTCCTACATTCTTGTAAGTTTGGAAATGATGAATCAAAGTAGAGTTGAAACGCAGTTATGTTCTTGAAAACTATATCTGTGTTCTTCACAAGAATCAATATAAGGAAATTCTATTCAAAACATTTTTCCTAACTTTTCGTAATTTTAATAAGTAAAGAGTGTTTTTTGATGAGAGGGAGAGAATGTTGCTTAAGTTAATTTTCATTTTAAGGTAGCTAATCAATCAGCATGATTTTAAAAGAAAATGTTTAACATTTATTTAAGTAAATTATAAAAGGCTATTAGAAATTTAAACTGGTTAATTTTTATGGATTTTTAGTTTGTGATATTTTATTCGCTAAAATGCATTTTTTAAAATAGAATTATAATAATTTAGGAATTTTTAAAGAGACATAAGATATTTCTCTTTTGTCTTATTATTTATTAAATATGCAATTTTAGTTTGGCATTAATGGTTCTTATTAATTGATCTGTTTCTTAATTGCCTTTAAAAGTTTCATTTTATATTTTAAATAATAAGGAATATATATTTTAAATAATAATGAATATAATGATTTTGAAATTTCGCAATTTCTCTATTAAAAGTGATTAATGTTCTGATTGGTTAGAGTGTTGTTTTCGTTACCGGAAGGTCATGAGTTCGAAACCCGGCTTCCGAAGATCTGTCGTGTTCACCAATGGTGACTGAGGCTCGTAAAGTATGTCGTGCTCGCAATGTCTTCCATGTTTCCTTTCCAAGTTAATAGCTTTGGGAGAGTCAGGAGTCAGTCCTTGGGTCTTCTCTGGCTTCCTATCTATAAATTGGAAGACCCAGATGGTGCTGCATCTATGAGCCAAAGTCGTACTTCCATCCTCTTAGAGAAGTGCTCTGTTCAAAAACGGAAGTTTCTGACTACATTCTCCCAATCTCCGACGGGCGGGCTTGGTTATGCCAAATGTCATAAGTCATAAGTAACAACTGTATTTAAGTGATGCCATTCATTTTGCTTTAAAAACTCAACAATTTTAAAGGACTCTTTAGCTTGTGGTGTAATTTTGCTTGTTTCACTTTCATAAGTTGGAATAAAAACTCAAACAATATTAGATTAAACTTCTCTCAAGATTAAGTAAAGTATTACCGGGAATCTCAGATACTTTGAGCTGTGAATTGAATGGTCACAGTTCTCTGGGTTTAACTTCAATAATTTCAATCAGAATATGTTTGTCAGCACAGAAATTGTGCTTCCACGTTCGATTTTCACAATGTTTCTAAGGACATATTTTTGCAAAGCACTTAATAAAGGTAGAACATATGTTAAATAAACATTATTGCATTAAAAAAAATTTTAAACTTCAGTTATTATACTTTATGGGAGAGTCAAATAGATCAAATTGTATTTTCTGTTTTATAAAATGACGTAAACATTGCAATATAAATCATGATATCACTTTTTTTATTTTTTTTTGAGTAAAAATTTGAATTCTGGCATTAGCATTTAGTTTAAACCTTTTTTTATATAAAAATTATAAATTAGATTACTGTGAAATTCGTTTTAGAATGTTTAAAAATAGTTTTGGATTTATAATTTCTACAATTTATAATTCTGCAATTTTCGCTCTTTTGTGTTAATATCTTTTTGTTTAAGTGTGTGAATTTATTTGTGGAATAAATTATTTGCAATGCTATTGTGTAAAAGGAAAAAATATGGTGCAGAAAAATCCTGCTTTTAACTCAAATTTTTTTAGGCGTAAAATTTAAATTATCATAACTAATACAGTTTTAATAAAAAGAAAAATAAATTTCTTCAAACGCAATATTTACAGATTAATTTCAAATGCAATGATTACATTTTGGATAACAAAATAAATGTGTTTCCCTTTAATATACTTTTTATTAAAATTTATATATTATCTAAACATATGTTTTTGTTTTTTACAAGAAATATTCGTTCATGGGTTTTACTTTCAGGTGTTTACAAGAGAAAGGCATTTTATATAAATTTTATGGTATTACGTCGCTTTTAAATGATTGATGACAGTGAAACATCCCATCTCCATAAAAAAGAAAAAAATCTCACAAAAACGTAGATTTTTAAAGATTTATGAATCAGAAAGAGCCCTTTAACCAGTGTTAACTGACTTAAAAAAAGTTTTTCTTCACGTTTACAGCTAATACATTAAAAGAAGTCATGTTTTATTTATGTATATTGCTTAGTGAAAAAAGTGCTTTTTATTCTGTCTTTAGTACTAACGGTTCAGATAAGTTATTTTTCATGATTAAATTTTCTTACTTTTAAATGTTCCAGTAATTTAGAAACATATATTAGTAGTTTCGAAAAATATATTAAAAGAAATCAGGTTTTATTTATATATGTATATTGCTTATAGAAAAAATTGTCTTTATTCCTTCTTTTCATTGAAAAATCTAGAGAGTTTAGTTTACAAAATCAAATCTATTTATTTTTAAATGCTTTAGTAATGAAAAGAAAAATATATTAAAATATGTATTTTATTTATATATTTTACATATTGGAAAGTACTTTATTCTGCCTTTAGTATTCAAATTGTAGAACATTTCTTTTAGTTTAAATGAAAAGATTCCATTTTAAAAATGTCTTAGAAAATTTATTTAAATGTATGTTGATGAATAATAAAATTAAATTATATGACTACTTAGGAGCGTTGAAATTACCCACTCTATCTGGTGAGTATCTTGCGATTCACATAAGATAGTTAAAAAATTTGACTTGTTTCTAACGGCGGGCACACTTGAGTAATTAACCCATATGCCGCAAAAATGCCGGAAACTGCTACTCATTTTATCGTTACCCGGTGAGCACCTGTGAACGGAGGTACGAACAGCATCGCCCACGCCACAACAAATCCATTATCTGAGGAAAGGACAAGAAACGCACAGAGAGAGAGAAAGATAAAGTACATCCATACCCGAGTCGGGATTCTAACCCAGGTCCTCCCGATCCGTAGTTAGGTACTCTAACCACCAGACAGAGTGGGAGAAAAATTTGACTTGTTACTTAAAAACAGCTGTTTCTATTTGAGTATAATTGTGTGCACGTAATAACAATACTCTTCAGTGCAACTTCAAGAAGTGCTGCATGAGAAGATAATCGTGACTTTTTTTTTAAAAATAATATAAAATTGACAATCAACACATGAATTATGTACTATTTTATACATTAAAAAACATCTGAAGTTTAACATAAGAATATAGAAAATCCATATTCATGTTATCATAATGCTAAAGTATGCATTCACTATAAAATGGACTCCTGTTAGTGTGTTTATCACAAAAATTTTTACGTGCTGTTAATTAAAAATGATTTTATAAAGCTAAATATATATAAAAGTGCTTATGCTTAAATACTTAAGGTGTAAGAATTTAAAGTACTTAAAGAAGTACAAGATCAATACTAAAAGAAACGCGTTTTCTTATAAGTCACATGTTACGAAATTTCAAGGTGAAATTGAGTGTAGTAGTACCCATCCAAATTGTGAAATTTCAGGAATATACTTAAATTAATCACGCTTATGTTATGTTACTGAGCAAAATTGCTTAATTTCCCGATTTACTTGTCGAACCACTCTGTTTAGTGTGTTTGTGTGTTAGGAGTCAGATTTGAATCATCACAATTGAAACGGGAGAGCGAAAAAAAAGCGTTTCATATCTAAGCACATGTATAAATGGGTATTTAGAAATTTTAATTTTTCTGCTTTTTTAACTTTAGTTATATGAATAGCGCCTACTTTTAATGAAAACAGTAGCTTGCCTGAATTGTTAAAAAACTGCCAATTATAATAAATCCTTAATGATTGTTAATATATCTTTGGCTTTAAACATTTCATTCGAAATTATAAATGCATATTTTGTTTGAATATTTCAATATAAAACTGAAGTATTTGGTACATGTAGTTCAATACAATAAGCAATTAAACGCAAAAATGTTGTTTCATTATCACAAAAGATTTTAATACTTTATTCGTTTTATTATTATAAATATTTGTGTTTATGTTTAATCAAGCATTAAATAAACTTGGTCTTAAATTTCTTAAATAATATAAAATTTGCTATTAATGAAAAAGATAAAAAATTGAAATTTGTTGTTACTTTAAGAATAAATAGTTCTCCGTGTACACTAACCAATGATAGAAATTTAAGGAAAAATGTTCTTTTTGTAAAAAAAGATTACTAGAATATAATCTGCCAAAATTCAAAATATTATTTGTAATTAAAGTATCTCTTTAGAATCATTCAACAAGTGTAAGACTTCATATAAGCAAAGTAATGCAGCATGTTTATATTTTGATTGCTTTTGTGGAAAAATACTGACAAAATTTGTTTTAATTGTTGACTTATAGAAAACACCTTTTAATGCTATATTTTATAAAATATTTCTATTTAATAAAGTATCTCTGAAAGGATTTTAAAATTTTATACACGCTTTCGGTAAAAATGTAAATTTTAATACTTTTACACCATAACTATTTTGCCAAAAACGATTATTTGTTTCGTATGAAATTCTATCAAGAGTAATTTTCAGGTAATATATTTTTGTTTTTGAATGGCTTTCTTGTCCAAACAAATTATTTTATAGCTATTCTTGAAAATAGAATCATTATGCGAAGTGTAGTTATATTATGATATGTATATATATTAGGAAACATTGAATGAAAAATAAGAAATATGCAAATCTAAAAGCACAGTTTTAATGGGTCTTTGATTTATATATATATAAGGATATACTCTTAATGGACCTTTAGAATAGTTAAATGTAAACTAGGTTTATTATTTTTATTTTCCAGGGTATAAAAAAGAACTTAATGATACAATTTTCTATCTTCTATTCTTTTTTCTTTTTATAAAAGAAACAAGAACGAAAAGATATGTCTTGAATATTAATGGAGTTTAATCCCTAAGGATCTTAAGCAAGAAAAGATTTACCATATTGAATTATTGAGAATTTTTTAGAAGTTCTGAATGAGCTTCAAGATTCAGTATGATTTTCTCAAAAAGAGTTTGATAATTATAAGATTTAATATCAAACATACTTTTAAAAAGTTAAATATTTTAATTTCTAAAACTTCTTGAAATGCTTTTATCAGTCTTTTTTACTTTTTTTATAAAATAGTTTTATATATTCGAAGAAATGTTTTATAATATTTTGTCTTGAGGCTGAAATGAATAACTTTATTTCCAACATCATTTCTTCTTTGAATTCAAGAGCTTTTATATATTTTGTAGAATAAATTAGCTTTAGTGGTTATATTTCTTTTTACAAAATATCCAACTATATTCTCATTTTATTTTCTATATAATGGTAGCATAGGAAATCTTTTTTATTTAATTCTTATGAAATTAAAGTCATTTAAAATTCAAATATCACGTAAGTTTACAGACCTATATATGAACAGAACAAGATTTCTTTTTAATCTAGTATAATGTGTTTGTTCTTTTTATTTTTCATTATTTATCTTCTTGAGCTAACACGTTTTTAACACTTTGAGAAACCTGGATGTGATCGTCTTTTGTAAGAGAATTATGCAAAAAATATTTTGATTTTTGTTTTATACGCACTTATATAATAATATTTATATAATTCTTGTAATTAATTTTGGATTTTAAAATAATATTTTAAGTAAGTATTTAAAAAAATATAAAAATATTATAATAATATTGAATTAAATAAATGCTTTACCACTATATAAATTATAAAAAGAAATGTTTTGATTTGTATCTTGAGTGAGTTCTCATAAATAGTTCTCAAAAGTCATTTGTTTAATTTCTCATGTTAAATGTATTTTTAATTTTCGAAACACTAAAGATTTTTGAATAAAAAAATAACAGAAATTTCAAAAAATTAATAATATATATATATATATATATATATATATATAT
>JAPDSC010153297.1:77526-87775 GCA_026290005.1 Latrodectus geometricus
TATTTATATTCTATATAAAATGCATAAATGCATATATATCTCTGTATTTTACAAAACATGAATATACGTAATTCAAATTCGTTTTAAGATTATATATATATATATATATATCTTAAACTTTTGATTTTAAAGTCTCAAATTAGATAATAGAATTTATTTATATATTTTAGGAAGTTGATACATGAAAACTACAAAACTACTTGATATGTCTTTACTTATAAATCTAAATACTGCATGCAAACTGTGTAAGCTGAAATGCTCTTTTAAGACATTTGAACATCACCTGGAAAAGTAGCAAAAATCATGGGCTATATTCATATATTGCTAGAGTTGTAAATGGAATACACATAGAAAAAAAAGTGGCTTGTATTGAACTTGGGACCAACTATTCGGAAAAGCATTGTTGTCATTCTTTTAGGGTATAGTGAATCAAATACACACATTTTTGTCTTATGTTAGATTTATATGAAACAACCCTTTCTTGAAGTAAAAATTAAAATCAAGTTTTGAAATATTAAGAACAATGTAAATAGCGTAAATATTTGTGTAAATGATTTATAGCCTATATAATTACTTATTTTAGTGTGTTATTTTCGTTTTGTTTGTGAAATTATTGCTTAAGCAATACTGATTCTATGAGAATATCTGTTTTCCAAGCTGAGAAATAAGTCCGCAAAATCAAACCAGGCTAGGATAATTTTGGCGATATTTTTGGCTCAAAAACATAGATCAACATTCTCTAAGTAAAGAGTTAATAAAACCAATAGGAGCAAAGTTACCATTGGCTCTCTATAGCAGTGTTTTAGAAAAAGCCAGAGAGGAAAGTTCTAAGGATTTCCAAAGAGGCATAAATAACGGGGCTTCTGCCAAAAGTCAGTTATAAGTTAGCCGATAGATTAGATTCCTTCGACTCCTGTTATAAATACTGCCATTCAGTTTCTATATTATAGAAGCTATAGTTTTTTTTAGCCTATGTAAAAATCTTCAAGTTTAAATTTTCATACCCAATTTGTGACTGAGAGAATGGTGAACAAATTGTTGTTTAGAATAAAAATATTATCTATATTTCTGCATCATCACATCCTCGTCGCCGCAAAGTTCATAATATCTGGTGTTGTGTCTATAATAACAATTATATCACAAATTGTGTATGAATTATTATATTAAGTAATTGAAGTTCACTGTAATAATTATTTATATCAGAGTATAATTATTATTAGTGTAATAATTATTGTTATTTATATGGTTGTAATCAACCATGTAAATCACAATGTTATGAAAATTTAGATTAATACACTTCAGCAAATAAAATATCTTCTGTTAAATTATCATTTGGAAGAATTATTTGTTTTAGGTTTTTCATAGTGTTGATTCAATAGAAACGGCAACTTACCAATAGAACCAAACAAGTATGTCATTAATTCAGAAACATTTCAAGGTACAACTTTAAGAAGTCCCATTTGAATAATATGATAATTATTAATTGAATTTAATTGAAAATGGATGTCACAGTTACACTTGTGCCAAATTATGATTCTTATATAATTTGTTTAATCCATGAATTATATATTAAATGTACATTTTAAAATATTATCTGTGATATTAAACTGTACATCAAATGTATGCCATGGACCGAAAAAATTTTGGTACCATTTGTGACACAAAACTTTCAGCTTTGAACATATTCTGTACAACCTTTAGAGTTCTTATTGAATTTGATTTAATGGCGGTACCAACTTTAGAACTTTACATCTTCTTTATTCTCTTTTTTCGATTTTGAATTAACATTTTGTTTCAAATTTTTATCACTGAAATCAATATAACCAACAAAAATATTCAATTAATTTCCATAATACATTTTCATGTAGCATTCAATTTTCCTCAGTTCGTGTATTCGACGTTTGTATTAGACGTGAGTATTTATAATGATTCGAACTAACTTTTAACCGCAAATCTTATTTGAATTACATTGCATTTGTAAGGAGTGACCTAAAGCATTAAACAAATGTAACTACATCAATATTTGCTTTTTGATTCGTTTTTACAGCCACTGAATTTATTTCTTATAAATTTTTATCATAGAATGGATGATTTTGAAACAAGTCTTTAATATACTTTTATGTTTCCTCAGATATGATTAAATTTATTATTAACAATCATATTTTACTTTGAAAAATAATTTCCCGTTAAGGGATGTCTTATTTAAAATAAAAAGGAAAAAGTTAAATTTTGAATAAAAAATCTCCCTGATTCAATTTTAGTTTACTATCGGCATCAAATATTTTTTACCCTACTATAGCAAATCTTGAGGGACGAAGAAACTTATATTTACACAACACTTATTGTCTGATTTTAAAATGGAATTTTGATATTTGACTTTGGTATTCAAAAAAAGTACGATGCGCTTTATGTGATTTTATAAATTTTATTTCTTCTTTCACTGGTTTTTAGTTGTGCAAGTAAATTTATTAGAAAAGTGTTTGACTTATTTTTAAATATATATAACAAAAGATTTTAAAATGTTTATTTTACGATGTTAGTGTTTTGAAATGGTTGACTGCAATAAAAACATCCCGTCGTAGAAGAGAAAATAGAAAATAATGATGTAAAACGCAGCTTTTCCCCAAAAATATATGAAATACATTGATGCTTTCATGTTATATCAACTGATGCCAAAACAGTTTTCTGAGATAGCTAATGTCAAAAGTTTCCTACATATCTTGTTCTTGCCATAAATGTTATTTTATATAAAAACACATATTTTTCTGAAATTTATATTCAGCGTTTTCTGTAACAAAAGTGCTTAATTTATTTGGTTATTTCAAAAACTCAAGACATATATTTTAGGAATTAATATTACTGAAGTTTATATTAATGGCTGTAAACCAGTCATTTATGATCTATCAATATACATGAGATGTCTAATGTAATAAAGTTATCAAAAATTATCAAGGAATTAAAATTATATATATTAATGAAAATAATATAATTAATATTCATTAATGTTTTAATATTTGAAAATTTTTATAATAGCATAATAGTATATTAATATTAACATAAAAATATTAGTTTATTAATATTTTTAAATACTTTATAAAATAATTGATTTTACAAATGAAAAGAATTTGTTTTGTTATATCATAATACAAAAAAAAAAAAAAAAAAAAAAAAAAAAAAAAAAAAAAAAAAAAAAAACTAAAATTGTCATTACTTTAAACTTTTGCTTGAAGTTAAGAAATAAGCATACTATAATCGATATATTTCATAAATTTTCTTTTAAAATAAACACCTAACTGGGTTCATTTAAAAGCAAAAAGGTTCTTAGAAAATTGTTGTTGTTACTAATCCTTTAACTGTCTGACGAAGTCATACAAGATCAAATAAATCGTTTACCTTTAGAAAAAATAGATTACAAGAAGGGGGAATAATAAAATCCTCTTTGAATAGACCCATACAGTCCATAATATGTTCGACTGAGGCCTGCTGTGCTTTGCATTTAGAGCAATCAGTAAAATTTTTCCTGCCCTCAAAAAACGAGATTCCTCGTGTATCCTCTAACCAACCAGGAAATCGCCTTACTAGATGATATGTCTCAGTGACAAGAAACGAAGAATCCGGGTTCTTTGCTGCATACCAGTGGTGAGAGGAAGGAATCTTTCACTCCTTTGAAAGATGACTTTTAACTTAAGATAGATTCTCTGAGTAGGTAAGGGCCGAGGAGGAAAGTGCAGAATGTCGACAACCCTTTTTGGCTTAGCGATCCGCTTGTTCATTGCCAAATATGTCTACATTGAATGATATCTACTGTAAATGAACATCGAGGAGCTTTGAAATAAGTTCAAGCTTAAGAATGGAGAACCTTGTTGTGATGCTTGATTTGGAAAATAACTAGTATTTATTAATGAAATTACTTTTTAGAAAAAATACATACTAGAATTTTGTTAATTATATGTCTTTATTAGTTTAACTCTACTTTTTTTTATTTAATTTGAACAAATGAAATAATATAAACTTGACGGCAACAAATCGACAGTACCTATGGAATTAATAAGATGCTTTATAGTAAGCATTTCCAAAAAGACTTCATTTGAGCTTTTGAAATTAACATTTTTGGATTATTTTTTTATAACATATTCTTAATTTTTCATTACATATCTTTTAGTTTTTCATTCATTATCATTTGGACGAACTCAATCAATAATTGGTATTATAATTTGATGAAATTTAGAAAATCTGAAGTGAAGCATTTAAGGGTTTTGTACCAAATTCGTAGGCATATTCTTTTAAAGTATTAACGTTTACATCGATATGAATTTAAAAATAAATCTACTCAACATAAATTCATGTTGAATATATTTATTTGTTTCAGACATTGCTTCAGGAAGATATCTGTTTAATGAATGAATATGATAGCTTAAGATAATTATGATATTATTGTTAAAAATGATAAAAATATGAGTACTTAAGAGGACGAAATGAAATTATGAGCGTGGTTTTTCAAATGTTTTTGGAAATTATCTCTATCATAACTCTATTGATTTCATAAAAATGTTAGAAAATGTTATCAAAACAATCTTTTCTTATCATTTTTAGAGAAAATCTACTGTTGTATTAATATCTTTTTACTTCCTCTAATTTTAGCTAATGGATTTGTTTTAAATAGGAATTGATTTCACTTTAAGCTCAAAAGTAAGTTTCCATGGAAAATGAAGTTTTCATCTCATAAAAAGAAAAAAATATAATTACGAATTGTGCTGATAGAATAAGACTATTTTAATTTTTATAATTTGTACATCTTAAAATGGATTATACCTATTTATTAGTTCATACAAATTTGTTAGCATTAAAATAATTTACTTTAATTTAAAGTAAAAGTTTCAATGCAAAATCAAGTTTACATACCATAGTTTGGAAAAAATAATGATAAATAGCGTGTATAGACTCAGTGGAAGAAATACTATTCGCTAATGTTATTACATTACATCAACTGATTAATTTGTATGAATTTGTTTCAGAATATCAAAAGTAATACACATTAGCTTCAAATGAAATAATCTGTTAAAAAAAGCTCCATATATCATAAAGAAAGGAAAATAATGATATATAAGCATAACGTAGAGAAGAACAGAGAATAGAAGCAGACAGAATATGTATTATCGATGTTTTCCTTAAATAAATCGTCAATGTTTATTAACTCATTTGACTATACATTTAATTTATTTTAGTCTAAAATAAAAGGTTCTGCTCAGAGCAAACAATAATAATAAATAATGGGGATGGAAACAATGGAATAAGTGTTTAAATTAATATATTAATTGGTGGAACTTTATGTGCATTAGAATGAGAGTTTCACATGTTTACTTCATTTCTAAATAATGATGGAGATCCTGTAATCATTAGATATAAAATAACCAGTAATTATCTCTGAGTACCATCACCAAAAACGTGATAAAGAATTGAACATTCATCGAGAAAATATTTTTTCAATATGAGGCAGAATCAACAGCAATACCACGCGGAGTACTGACTTCATAATTTCCTATATAACATTACTGTACATTAGTATGTGTTGGTATAATACAACATTATAATACTATTATTTAATTTGCAGTAAAAAGTAAAATGCGAATATTCCTCTTCGTTTTGCGAGTCCTTAAATATATATTTTCTATTTTATCTTGTTTGTATTCATGAGCATGATATTTTATATGTGTGTTTTTTCCTTTCAATAAACATGGAGTATTATATATTGTATTTTTTTATATATAATGCAACATTTTTATATATAATTATATAATTACTAAACGTACTTTAATATAAAATAGAGCATATATATATATAAATATATAACACAATCTAATTTCCTTCCAATCTGTTCTGAAGAAGCAAAGCTAACAGCTTTTGCATATCATGTATTCATTTAAAAACATTATGGATAAATGGTAAAATTCGCATTTCTAGTTGAGATATCTATAGTTTTTATAATTTTCTATTTAGAAGATAACCAAAACATATTTTATACTTTTTCTATTCTTCATCAATTTTCTAGATGTAAAGTATATATGGAAAAAATATTTGTCCTGAAAGAAAAACACAAGCTTAAAATAAGTTTATTCCCTTTAGATTTGCAGCACACACGAGTAAAAACTTCACTATATCAAATTGTTAAGATTTCAGTCTGGAAAATAAGAATAATTTTTTTTAAAAATTTTTATATAGTTACTGGTTCAAATAATATCTTAAAGCTTTAAAATGTTTTTATTAGTTTTGATTTCCCAAAAGAGTTATTTTTATTTGTGTAATTTGTTTTTCATTTGTAGGTAATTTTTTAGGAATTTTTTATTCATTAAACTAAGTAATGTATTTCAGCTTAATATAATACTATTATTTAAAATATTATCCACAGAAGCATTTTTGCTACCCATTAATAGTAGAATATTTTATATTTTAGAAGTTACATACTGCTGAAATATTGCTTTATATGAAAATGTGTTTTAAGTAAATGTTAATATTTGCTTTTTAAAGCAGATAATTTTTTAAGCTGATAATTTTCTATACCATTGTCTATTCTTCAATTATCCTTAATGTACTTAAGAAAAAATTAACTGTGAAATTTATCAATTTGTGAAATCTTTTGATTTCAAATTATAGAGCTAATGTTTTTCTTGCTTTCAATCACATAAGTCTCATACTATTAAGAGTAAGAATTTAACAAGATTTTTTCTTATGTATTTAATTATTTATTATGCATTTAATTTATTTATGAATACGATATTTTACTTGTGTGTTTTTGTCTTTCAATAAACATGAATATTAGAGATTGTGATTGATACATTTTTATATATAATTAAACAATTAATATGTTATTGTTATTAATGTTAAATGTAATATATAAATTAATATGTTATAAATGTTAAAGATTATTCAAGCTATTAAAGAGAAAATTGCGCTTCAAATTTTTTTTTTCTAAATTCAAACCTTGTAGCCATCCCACTGATACCATTCTTATTCCATTATTTCGTGAAACTGAAATTCATATCTACTTGATTTACGATTGTAAATGGATTATGAAAGCTTTATTGTTGTTGTTAGCATTTATTATTTTAAATAATCTTAATCGCAGTCATTTTGTGATATTCACTAATAAAAATATGCAGGACATTAGAGATTTCGGACTAGCTAAATTGATCGAACAGTTGTATTACTAATTAAATCTTATAAAATCTGAAAATGTCATATTAATGGAAAGAATTCAGCTGGAGTTAGTTATTCCTGCTTAAAAAAATACATTATTAAAGCATGCATTTTTATCATATTCCTCTTGTAATTTTCATAAAGCATAAGTTTGAATTTTATCTTTAGGAAAGATTTTTTAGTTAAAATAAAAATGTATAATTTTACCATACAGTAATATAATTTTTATGCTTGAAAAAATATTGAATGTATATACCAGTAATAGTCATTAGATTAAAAATTTACAGGATTATTATTTCAGAATAAAGTAAACATGTTTTTTTCAGAAAATGACTATTTGATTATCAGTAAAATGGTGAGATATAGAAAAGAATAGATTTTACGAAAGAAATCATATTTGTTTTTTTACTTTTCTGCATACAATTACTCTAGAAAATACTGGGTGGGAAACATATTATTTGACAAAAAGTAACAACAAAATAATTGCTTAAAATTTGTTAACTATTCAAAGTTTTTAGCATAATCATAAAGTATGATGGGTTATACCTATTACTTCCAGAAGTAAAAAGAACTATTAACTTTTATAGAAATATAACTTATGAAGAAATTACTAGATTAATAATTGCTTCATTGTAAAGTTGTCTTGATATTTTGTTCAACTGTTAGGAAAAATAGAAAGAATTCGAAAAATCACAGTCTCAAACTTATGATATTATCTAATAACATTGAATAAGAGTAGTAATTCAGAAGTCAAATTGGTCTATCAGTTATAGCAGTTTTTCTTTAATAATTAATATGAGTTACGAATCTTATAACAATTAATCAATATTAATAATCATATTGATTCTTTAATTCTGTTCTTAATAAATTTATTTAAAAAGAATTTTATATTATATTGGAAAAACCTATTTAGGCAAGTGCTAATAGTCTATTTAGGTAAAATAATTTATTTAAATTTAGTTTTAAGATTGTTATTTAAAATTTATTAATGGCATCTAAACAAAACAGTTGTCTGGAAAATTATAATAAATAGTGGTTTTATTAAACGATTTTATGCAACATACACATGCAACAACACCAAAACATTTATAATTTTAGCATGAAAAATATAAATAAAACTCCTTATTAAATATTATGCATTCCTAAAATGTGTGTTATAAATAATATATATGCATAAATGTGTATATATATATAGATATGTATATATGTGTGCATGTATAGACGACGATACTGATGCCGCATATATAACGCTATACGAGGAAAAAGTTTGTTTCATATTAATAATTGGTTGATTCTTTTCTTATTTATCTTTTTTTAATATTTCTACTTTTAAATCTTAGAATTCTTTTTATATTCTTTATACAACAAGCATTTTTATTTACCAAACAAGTATTAAGAACACTTTAATAATAAAAATCTTATACGATATTTCTTTAGTTTTATGGAACCGACCAAATTTCGGTAAAGTAAAACAAAAATTAATTTCCTTAGAGATATGATGTATAGTTTTATTGATTCAGATGTTGATGAGAGTAAAAAAATAAGAATATTCCCTGGAGAAGGTTTTCATATCTGTACTTTTTTCAGTATTAATTTAATTATTCGGAAAAGTTTCTGAAATCTCTTTAGATTTTTTTTATACACAGAATTAGTTAAATTTTTTTCTTTTTCAATTTAAAAATGTTTACATACATATATTTATTAATGCAATTATGTGTATTTATAAATATATTTCTTAATATTGTTTTATAAATGTTTATTTATTAAGTACTTAAAAATAATTCTACAATTTAAAAGTAATTCTTTATTACCTTTATTTATTACGAGCCAATTGACAATTATTGCATTTTTAATTGAAATGTTTATTATCCCATTGGATTCTTGGAAATATATGCCCTTATTTTATGATTATTGTTAAGAAATTGTTATAACGACATTTGTATATATAAGATCTACACAATAGTATTATTGATATAATATACCATCTCAAGATTTCATTCTTGAGTCTGTTAGCCGCAATCAGAATAAGAGTCTATTAATGATGAGCATTTATTTTATATGTAATCTGTACAGATTATCTTTGTAATGCTCTATATGTTGTCTGTTTGGGTATATTAAGCTTATTATAAGTAAAATAATCACTTCCACTGTTTTTGCTACATTATAGTTTTGTGTTTAAACTGAAAATAAATAAATCTACAAAAATAAATTTATGAGCAATGCGTTTTATGCATTGCTCATAAATTATGTTAAATTATGTTGTAATTAATTTATGTTGTAAAGCAACAAATAATTTTGAATTATTTGCAAGCTAATACAAAATAAAATGTTTTAAAATAATAATGCTATTTTTACACAAAGTCATTTTTTGTTTAAAAAAAATGAATGGTTTTCTTTAAAATGTTAAGTAAGTTGAGTTTTGATGCTTAAAATTTGTCCATATCTGTAGTAATTTAAAGTAATCGACTTTCCGTATTTCTTACAATACGTTTAGATATTAAAATGGAGAAATTCTTAAATCGAGTAATTATTTTTCTAACGTAATTATTAAAATGTTTTATTTTAGAAAACAATCTGAAAACTCTAATTTTCCTCAATCATTCTAAGTTGGGTGATTCCAGCAATGATCTTTCTTGAAATAATTTCCTTCACTAATAATATAAATATATGGCGAGTTCAAATATATTTGAATATTTCCCTGGAATCAATTAAGCTTTAAGGAGCAATCATTTTAAAAGTTTCGACCAATTATCCTTATCACCCCTTTATTGTCATGTGTTTAAAAACAGATGTATAAAAAAGTTATCACTTCTTTCTTATTTCAGGTTGCATTTATTACCTTTATTAATTACTCAAAAATTTTTCACCTCTATATCTCATGTTGCATTTATTCTAACATTTTGTAACAGCTCCACCTTCTCTATCTTTGTCAAGAACATGTACATGGAGATAAATGTATTATGCAATATATTATCAGCATGATAGCAGATATTTCTTCTTCTTATCAGGGAAACCATGTTTTAAACTAATTATCACAACACAATTTACTTCTATT
>JAPDSC010153297.1:87785-103416 GCA_026290005.1 Latrodectus geometricus
GGAAACCATGTTTTAAACTAATTATCACAACACAATTTACTTCTATTTTCTTAATAAAAGAACAAAAAGTAAACCAATTTAAAGCTGCTCAATGCCTTTTTAGACCATGCATTTTTGATCTCAAATTCTCCCATTTAAGGAATTCTTGAACATCTATAATCTCGTCAACCATACCTCTGAAAAATAGTATTTAATTTAATGATGCGATTTGACACCGTATAAATTGCGAATAAAATTTTTATCTATTTGTTAAAATTAAGATATTATTAAATTGTTTTGCATTTCCTTCAAATTTTGAAAAAAAAAATGTTAAAATTTGAAAATTTTGACATATTTCTATTACAAAAAAGGTAGTTGGGAAAATACATATAAAGCCGTACATTATTCTTTAGATTTAAAGATTATTAGCTAGTAAAAATAAATTGATATCTACCCCATAAGTCGTCACTTTATTGATTAAATATTTGTTTTCAATTCATTAGAATTATTATTTGAGCCAGCAACCGAAGATTAGTAAGCATTGTTATAATTTATGCATAAATAATTATAAAAAAATGGAATGTGTTTTAGTGTTATTTATTTATGTAAAAATTGTAAAACTCTGTAAAACAGTTTTCTATAAAATTACTAAAAGTTCTTGTTATATTAAAAGGGAAATGAGAAAAAAGAAGTATTATTCAAATTGTTACAAAAGTTAAATTGGTAATAATAAAAAAAATTGTATATTACTACCAATCAACTTTTGTATAAGGTAAATTTTTCTAGTTTTAATACTAGTCAGTATAAAAAAACTGGTCAAATTAATTTTTAGATGTATATGTCTCTAAGATTGAACCTTTTATATGTTAAACTGGAAAGACACTTTAAGCAACGTAAAATCTAAATTTAATTTGTTCTGTAATTATAATTGAAAATTGTTAAAATATCTCATTTGCTACTGATCTACAAAATGATAGCTTAGGTCTAAAATAATAATAATTTTTGAAGTTAAATTAACATGCTAAATTTTTACTTAAAAAATGGATTTTCGCGTAAAATGTGAACAAAAAAAAAAAAAAAAAAAAGGAACACTTAGGTGTCAGATTTTTAAAAGACTAATATTTTTTGAACAATCTATACTGCATTTCATTTCATAATATTTATTGTATAATATATTAAATAATATTTTTGCAACAATTATAAATACTAAAGAGTAATTAATATTTCTGCATAAATTGCTATAGTTTAATTTAATTATACTGAAAGAATTATTTTTTAAGGTATATCAAACAATTTTGAATGAAACCACTGATAGCAATTATTATTTTTGATTATTTTGTATATGATTAATCATCATAAAATGTTTGAATTCTTTTCGATAGCAAGTTGAAATCATTTCATGAAAACTACTCTAATAAATTCGAAGCAATTGTGGGTCTTGAATGTTTTTTTAATTATTCAAAGTATCATAGGGTAAGTATTATATAAAAGAAACAGAATATGTTTCTAGTCATAAAAAAGTGTTCTGATGTAACACAATTTTGCTCGATCCTTTCGATATGCCTAAAAAGATGTATTAAAATTAGTACCTAAGCATTCTTACAAAGATAAATTATTCAATTTTAATTATAATTATGCAGGTAATATTAATCATAAGGGAAATGCTAACTTGCGACGAAAGTTCTTCAACCACATCTGTAATTTTACTGCTGATAAAAAATATAATGAACAATAGGCATAAAATATTAGAGTATTTGAATATTTGCAAGAACGTTGAATGTTTAAATTGAATCTTTCCCAAAGATATTTATTTATTAATGTTAAATATTCCTCAGAATCGAGTTATGAAGTATGAGATTAAAAAATATGTATTTTTCTCCCCAAATTATTGAAATTGAGTACATTTTAAAAGAGATATAGAGAATACATTTTAAAATATACATTTTTCAAAATTCAATTAAAATCTAAACAATGTTATTACTATTTTTTAATATTTATAAAAAAGAGTAAACAATTATATTTCTAGAAAAGAAATACATATTGGAATCTTTGAAAATACACTAAGGAATTTAGGAAAAAATCTATGACGTACTAATTAAGATTTCTGAGTTTCTTACCTATTATGGCAAAAAAACAAGAGAAAATATTTGTGAAAAAATAGAAGACACAAATGAAATTAAAAAAAATAACTTTTAAAATTACAACAAAAATACGTCCCCTGATTTTAACTTATGATACATTTTCATTTATAACTATAAAAATAAAAAAAGAAAGAGAGGTGTTTTTCTATTTCTAAAAATATGTTCATATTTTTAAAATTAATTAGCATTATTTATTCATATTATTTTTATGATAGCGAAACAAGTGATAACAATTTTTCGGTAAAATATATGTGGCACGAAAGAAACATTAAAAAAATTAAATTTTAGAAGACATCCAAATAATCAACATTTCAAAGTGTTATTCAATGCGTTTCAAATTGCGAATTTCAGGAGGAATTTTAATTTTTCTACTATTTAAACATAATTCACAGTATTTCTTCACTAAAGTTGAATTGCTTATAATATTAACATACTCTGTGTGAGGGCACAATAATTACATACATTGAATTGGAAATATTTCAAATATTATTATTAACGGCTCTTAATTTATTTATTAGATTTTATTCTTGCGTATTTAAAGTTTACTTTAAATACAATATTCACAACTAATTACGGGATCGTCTTCAGCAAAATTGCTATCGGAATTTGTAGTTAAAATTTTATTTCAGGAATTGAATTTCCAAAAATTTGTAAAGAAAAATTCAACTAAAGGAAATCCATTCCTATATAAAACCAACTGAATAGTTAATCAATATTGCCTTTGCAATTTTTTGGAAAAATATTAAGTGTGAGACAAATTTTAATAAACATCGTATAAACGCTTAAAAATATAATTTGTCAAAAATTTAATGAAGTAAAAAAATTAATTAAATAAAGTGATAAAGCATATTATATCTTCATAAATAAAGTCTAAATTTACAATTATCTGTTATTTTTTGCACTCACTGTTTCCTAGTTGTAGGACCACATTTTTAGAGACAAAGATCGTAAATTTATGTCCAATTATTATTGAGTAAGGGAGATGGGTACTGAGTTTAATCTTTCTGAACGCACATTTTTTTGGTTGGTACATCTTCTGATGAGTCTAAAACACATTCAGATACAACATGAACATATACATATCTCATAAATGAATTGCTTACAGTTTATTAAGGATGAAATACGACACTGAAATAATATTTTAGTGTAATGAAGACATTTTATAAAAGTATTAATTCTGTATCACTTTAAGGCAACACCATAGCCTCTCAAAGCTATACTATCGCTCATGTTTGCACGTGACGTATTCTTTGTGTATAAATAATATAAATTCTATTCATAAATAATTTCCCTTTTCTAGAAATTCTCGAAATAAAATATTAAATAATTATAATAGTTCTCTATTTATAAATTATTATAATTTTTAGGGATTTTTTTTATTGTAATTTAGTTTGAATGAAGTAAAATAATTTTCAGTAATAATAAATATTAAGTATTAATAAATATAAAGTATTACTGTAAATTATTTTATTTCATTCAAACTAAATTACTTATTGCAATAAGAAAAAATTGTTACATTCCATTTTTAAGTAAGAAAGGTCTTCTTATAGAAAGTGATTTCCCATAAATTCGTACTCAATATAATGCAATGTTTGTATTATACATCCAAAACATAAGTTTTGCCATCATTTTCTTTCAGATCAATTTAATGGTAGAATTAAAATAGTTGTGATAATATTATATGTATATATTGTAGAATATATTTATATATGTGTCCGTTTGTTTTAAAAGGAAACTCTTGGAAGCATCAAAATTCCACGAGGATAAGGCAAAAAAATAAATCATAGAATAGTATAGCATATTATTTTTAAATTTATAAATTGTAAACAATTGTGTGAGGATATAATTGTGTTATAACTAAGCACTATAAAATACATACATAATAAATACATAATTTGGATATTTAAACGAATACTTTTATTAGAGATAGTTATACTTTTTTAGAATAATTTAATTTTAGAATAAATTATACTTTTATTAGAATAATAGAGTATTTTATGTTTTCAAGGCCCATATTTCTTTTTAAAGAATTCAATATACGTTATTAAAATATTCAAAATATCTTTGAATAAAAAAATAAATTATAATAGTATGAGTTATATATTACTAATTAAAAAATAAATTACTTCATCTATATAAACATGTGTTACAGTCTTTTGTGCGTGTGTGTTCCTGCAATTTCAGCTTAGAGTATTATTTAAAGTTAAATTTATTCAATGTTATAAGAAAAAGTAGAGATAAATTGAGTAATAAATATTGATTATATAAGATAAGAATAAATGTTAATTATTTTTCATGTTTGCTTAGAAAATATCTTATTTTCACTCCTATATTATTTAACTCTATTACATTGAATAATAAATTAAAACGCTAAAATTTTTGAGGCAAAGATAATTTAAATACATTTAATTTAAGAAATAATTGAAACTGCCCATCTTTAATGTAGATATGGGCCTTACCATAATCGTAAATGCCAGTAAGGTTCAAGTCTACTATTTTGCATTAAACGTTCTTTATATAAAGGATGCTATAGGGTTGTCCAAAATATAAAAGAAGTCATAGAAGTTCGAGTTTAAAATTGAGGATTCAGACCAACAACTGATTAAATGGGTAAATTGAGGGTATTTTAGATTATTTATAAGTGTAGTAAATATTTAACAAAGAATTTAAGAACAGATTTTATTATTTATATTTGGTTTAAAATTACACACCCAGGAATCTATCAATCTATCTAATCTCTTCCACCGTATATATATATATTTCAGAGATTTAAAATTATGTATTGTATTTCTGAAAGAAGTATGTTGTGTTGCATAATTATATTATATCATCTATTTCTGTTACTGAATTATTATTTTTATTCCCAAAAAATGAAATAAGAGAAAAAAGTAATTTTAAAGTAGATTTATAAATTATCAACTTTCTAATTGCTAATATTTTTCCTTTAGTTTTACCATTTATTTAAAATTTCAAACTACAGAAAACTGTAACGTTCATATGCATTCTTGATGTTTATCTCATTTTTTTACTGTTATTTTAAAAATGTTATTAATTTAAAAATTACTTTCCTTATTTAATTTTTGGAAACAGAAATATTCATTCCATCGCAGAAACAATTTGATTTGGATCATAATATATTTGTAAAACACAATCGTAAATGTTACAATTATATGTATTGAAAAATACAGAAAGGAAATGCCTTTCTTTAAATGGCATTTTAATGTATTAAATGACTTGAGAATGAAGATGTATCATCTCTCAAGTTAAAAGAACTGCTGATTCAATGGAAAAAGACTATCATTTAAAAAATAGCGTTATTCTTATTTGTGATATAAAATTACTTAAATATATAATTTGAACTTTTTACCTTGCTGTATAATAATTAGAATTAAATCATTACATATTTTTATTTGAATTTTTATTTTAAATGTACTTAGGTTAATTGAGTGATCTTGTTTTGATCACTGAAGACTTAATTTCCCATTTAATTAATCTATTAAAAACATTGCCTCCCAACCTGTCTAGTGGTTAGCGTATCTGACTACAGATGGGTGGGACCTGGGTTCGAATCCTGGCTCGGGCATGGATGTACTTTCTCTCTCTTTCTTGTCTTTGTCCTTTCTTTGTGTGTGTGTGAATGGTTGCCTACCCTATACGGGTACCTATGGCATGTGTGTACTGAGGAAGTCGGACTCCACACCAAATATGGTTCAGTTGGAAAAGTGGAGCAGTGCACCCCATTTTGCCAGTCTGGCTGGCACACGACAACAACATTAAAAACATTTTCTCATTTACAATTTTGCATTAATTTTAATAAAATAATGTGTTTCAAAGAGAATTTTGTTCTATTAATACATTTTGTTATAAATTATCTTATGAAAAATATTGATATTTTTGTTTTTTATTTAGGTTAGTTACATTTTTTTGTATCTCTTTATGAACTCTTTGTTTTGTAAAATATTTTCAAAAATAATACAAACGAAGATTATTTTTTTTCAAATAACTTTAATATTTTTATAATGTATTCATATAAAAATATTATCGTGAATAGAATAAGCAAAATATGTGAAACAACTGTATATTTTATAAATGGTTCGTATTTTTACTTTTAAACTCAAAATTTCTTGCATTAGAAAAGTCTTTTTTACAAATGCTGAATTGTAATAGTATTATTTTGAATTGTGGTACAAGTATTTTAGTAAATCATTTTTCTAAAATTACATTGCTTGAAGAATTATTTTTTTGATATTGAAGAAAAAAGTTGAATATATTATATATTTCATGGGGTATATAATTAACAAAAATTTAAATATTAATATGTATATTCGAGAATGAATCTAAAAATAGAAATTTTCTGATGCTCCAGAGTGGTTAAAATGGTTAAATGTTTAGAAAAGAAGTAATGCTTGGAGCTGCTTGATATGATTCTTGACTAAAAGTAAAAAATGCTTTCGCATATGAAATTCCTAATTATAGCACTAAAACACTCAAATATATCAATGATGCCGTTATGATCTTACTTTTGCTGCTCGCCAAACTCAAAAGTGTTTACAAAAGTTCAAATAATCAGAGACACCTGGGTAGTCAAAATTTGATATATAGTGATTATTTTTTTCAAGGACAACCGGTGAAAGAGGTTTCAAAAGTTTCGGATGTAGTAATCTGAAAAATTTGTAGAAAAGTCTTTCTGCAGATTCTGATATGAAAACTTCTAACTACAATTGATTGGGCAAAGATGATTTCCATTAAACGGGATTAAGTAAGTTAATACAAATTCCCTTATTTATTTTTTATCTTGCCTTGACATAATTGGTCAGTATAATAGCTAAAGCATTTAGATTCATGAAAAAAAGTAATTAAATTGCGCAAGAACATTTTCTCAATTCTGTTTATTTCTTCTCATACCAAACTGTTTTGTTCTTGTATCAAAAACTCACAGATTCGAATTTTTTTTATAATAATGTGCTATGTAAACAATTGAAAATAAATTGCGCAATAAATGTGAAATTGTTTATGAATGAAATAAAAAACAAAACAAAGTACATCATTTTATAAATTATTTTTATCTATTAATTTCATCAACAATTTATTAATTTATTGCTTTTCAGTTAATTATCATTCAAATTTTCTTTAAATGATTACTAATCAGTTTGCAGAATATCATTACATCTAAATTATTTGCTGAAAGGGATTAATGAGAATTATTTTTATGCACTTCAAGAGCAATTAAACCTGCAAAATACTGCTTACAAATGTTTTACAGGGTAATAGTATTTACAAACATGCCACTTCGATTCTTTATAGGTTGTGTTTACTGTTCTTATTTTATAAATGCCTAAAATATGTCAATTAATTCAAATGTTTGTTTATATTGTTGTTAGTTTATATTATACGTGAAAAAAATATTCATGCAAGGAAAAAATTATATTTCATTAAAAAAATTATAACAATTTAACAAACCCGATAAAATGAGGTTAATAATTCAAACAAAATATTTCTTAATGAATGTTTTGATGATATCAAAAAAGATATGTACAAGTACTTAACATTTTATGATCATATGACTCATGTTGATGTACCATAGATTTAATAAAAATGTAAAAGACAAAAGTTGATGATTATTCCTTAAATCTTTTAGAAGTACTATTTTTGTTTTCTTTGAAGTAATATATTATTCAATTACTTAAAATCTTTATGTAGAAAAATTTTCTATAATGATTCCGAAAAGATAGACGTAAATTCTTAAATAGGAATGAAATATAAGAATATGCTATTTAATCTATTTTTAATCCATAATTTATGAATTTTAATGTCAAAGGCCATAACATAATCCTTTAAAGACTAAAAAAATTTCAATGTAATATTAAATATAAGCTACCCTAAGGGATTATGTAATTCAATACTTTTTGCTAATTTAATAGTTCCGTGAAAAAATCTCATAAAATAAATTCCTTTTTATTATCGTTACAAAGCCTCGGAGGTATATATTAATTGGATGGAATAAATCAATAAAGTCACTTTATCAACTTTCGTCAACTATAAAAACTAATTTTTGCTTTCCATTGTATTTTTTTTCTAAACATTTTTTTAACAAACGTTGATTCAATAGTTAGAGAAAATAATAAACTTTAATTGGCTAACAGAATTGCTTTAACACTTTGTAACTGCGAGGTATTTTATGAGGTATTATTATTAAAACTTTTGGTTATTTATATTTTAATATATACATTAAACAAAGAAATATTTACATTATATTCAATTACATAATTAATTATGTTCCTTGAAACAAACAGATTATGTTTTTTTATTTTATTGTTCTCTATTCTAAAAGTTCAGATCAATTAAATCATTTATATAAAATTGTTTTTAAAATTTAAGGAACGTTTTTTTTAAAAGAAAATTTGCTAAATGAATTCCTTCCCATAGTCAATAAATCACTAGAGTATATTTTGACTCAAAGTAGTACATTATCATAAAACCAAATTTAGAATTTATTTTGAAATTTATGAAGAATGTATATTTTATGTGAGATAATATATGGCAAAGCATTCAAAAAAAATATATCATAACTTAAATAACATAAATGAGACAAATGAAATGTGTTTTCACACCCATGAGGAATGACATAAATTGAGAAGTAACTGTTGCGCTCAAATAATTATTTGTATGAAGTGAAAAAATGACACTGTAATTTTTAAAAAAATGATGTGTACTTACAAAAGGAATTATTTTGTGATACTTAAATACACTACTGATTCATTATTATTTTAAAAAATGTTCCTTGATTAATGCAGCAAATGTATTCAGATTTATAAAAAAATTAAACAAAAAAAATTCCAATTTTGATATATATATAAGATTTAAAATTGTCTGCTTTTTTGAATTTCTTTCATTGTTGCTTTAGATTATTAATTTATTTTGTGAGGTATTAATAGACATAAATTTTATTTTTACTTACACTAATAAAAACAGAGAACACATGGAGAGAAACAAAACATAGTACCTCAAAATATATATCTTTAAAGCATCATATATTATATAAATTATTTTAAAAATATAAACTTGGAATAAGAAAATATAAAATTCTATTAAAACAAATTTGACGTGCTGTATTTGGCCCACCTTGGTATAGGCTTGACGAAAATAATCGAGAATATTTTCAATACGCTTTATAAAATTGTTTAAGAAATATATTTTTAGACATTTAAGAACATATAGATTTATTTAATGTTTAAGAATATATTGATTGTATCTAAGGCAGCTTATCAAAATTTAATTGAACTAAATTTAATAAATCTGATTAAAATGATTTATATTTTTATTGCTCATTTAAAGATACTGAAAGTCTTTTTAACTTTCTAAAATATAAAACTTGAAACTAAATAATTCATAGTTTATTTTTAGTATATCTACTTTCATGAAATATATTAACTGTATAAGAATTAGAAAGAGATTTAAATTTTATTGAAAAAATAAAAATAAGTAATTTTCTAACGGATACATTCAAAAAAACAATTATTTAAAGGTAGCTTCAATATTATGTGGTTTGAAAACACAAGTGATTTAATATTTCTGAAGTATCAAAACGTTTTGATTAAATATTTAAATTTTATCTTCAACTTTATTACAAGAATACCATTTGAAATAAGATTCACCATACAATATTAAACTGAAGAATTCCCTAAATTAAAAAGAAATAATCTAGAAACTCAAAATGATTCAAAATGCGGAAAATGTTACGACAGCAAAGAAATAAGTGTGAGACAATAAACGAACAAACAATAAGGCTCACATTAATAAAATTTCCTTTATTAATAATAAATTTATCAAATATGATGTTCAAATTTTAAAGCTAAGTACATTAACAGAGACATATAAAAATGCAAAATTTTACACTTAATATAAATAACAAGATAATTTAAAGTCAAGCGGTCAAACTTTATAATGACAAAATCAGTACTCCAAATAATTGAACTGTTTTTCGTGAATTTTGGCAACTTAAGAGGTTATGAACAGGACATGACATTGAATGAATGATAAAAAGGCGTGGAGGATACCAATAAATTTACAAAGCCTAAATTTTTTTAAAATATTATTCAAAAATTTTAATTGCATAGTTTGATTATAAAAATAAGAACGCAAAATAGTCAGTGACCTTCAAAATGAAGGTTTTGCAACTTCTGTTTGTAAGATAGGGAAAAATGTGAAGAGCATCATGAACGCACAGACTATACCAAGACAAAAGGTACTATGTACACAATGGTAAAAAAATTTGCATCAAATATTAAATTTTGTCATCATAAAACTTTTCCGGTTCAAGAAATACTTAATGTTGCCACCTTAATTTGGTTTTCTTTGAGATTTTAACGAACCTAAGGAGTGAGTAATATATTTCTGCAGCATGTGTTTTCAGTGATGAAGAATGCTTTTATTTTAATGGTGATATTAAAAAAATACAGCAAATGCATTTAGGCTGCTAATAATCCATATATTTGCATAACGTAAGTCCATAAATACACAGAAAAAAAAACACAGTCGTCAAAAGTCATACAATGTGGAGGAAAAGCCTCGATTAGTATCAAATTTCAAGAGGGAAATTGAAAAAGTATATCAATGACCCTTTTGCTATCTCACTTTATTAGATTATCTATGCTTTTTTTCCAGAAACCTATTTCATGGATAAGATAATATACTCGGTGTGTAAGTAAACTTCCTATATTGTTATGTAGAATTGTATTACACACACCCAAGAACAATCAAAACTAAATAACATTTATAAGTTATATTATAAACAGATATAACTTACATTTCTTACTATTTTCTTACAATGTAAATCCTATTTAAAACAATCATGCCATTAAATTACTCTAAGAAATAATAAGCAATATATTTCTTAGCTTTTCAGCCATCACTTCATTTCTAAACATTTGGATTATGATGCATCACATTGTTGTGATTATATAAAAGAAGCTATTAATTGAAAATTAAAAAAATAAAAATTACTTGAAAATAATAGTATTTTAAAAGGGGTTTTAAGAAAAATATTTTAACAGTTTTTTTCCGAAATCACCATTTCTAGAATTGTTAACCATTTTCTCCTTACAACTCCACAAAAATTAGTTTATTCATGAATTTTATTTTGATGTCCTTCGCTTACAATTTTACTTTTCCATTCTTTAAAAACTGTTTTCATTAATTCAGTACATTAAGAATTTATCAGTTTAATACAAACAGCATGCTTTAATTTATGATATTTTTAACTTATAAAAAAATTCGATTTGAAATTAGACTAAGCTTATTTATCATAAATGCATATTTTATTATTAATTGAGTATTACCAAAGAAAAATTCTATGCTAATAATAAATAATGAAAAATTTACTTTCTTCATTTTACTTTAAAAATTTACTTTTTTAGAATAAATTTAAATTAATAAAATATTTGTTAAAAAATATTTATAAATATATAGAATAAGAAAAGTAAGTTAATGATTAATTTTTCATCTAAAATTCAAACGTTAGTAGAAAAGTATTATTTTATTTTTGAAGAATTTAATTGAAAAAAAAATATTATAAAAAATAATTGTAGAAAGCTGTAATTATATTCTGCGATAAAAAGGGAAAATAAGAATAAACATTAAAGGGTTGAGGATTCATCATGGCATAGTGGTAAGATCACGATTTTTGGCTGGAAAGTCTCATGGTCGATTTCAGTAGCTGTTAACTGCAAAAGTAATAAGCGCTTTTGCTTTCCATATTTGAGTCTATCTGTGGGTGGGTGATTTGAAATACATTCTTATGTGATAGATAATTTTGTATCACTACGTAAAAAAAATCTTCTTTGAGGACAAAGTTCCAGTATCTGCTTAATTGGTTTACAATAGCTTTCGGATGTTAATCTGTCTTCTACAAAGTTTTAAAATTTGAGATGGTAAATATAAATTGTTTTGATAATAATGCATTTCAACACTTTAAAATTCTGAAAAAAAGTATTTTAAAACATTTACATTAAAAGTTTGTTAGGAAATTACTTTAAAATATAACAAATAAATTAGAACTATTAACATAGTATTTATTACACCTAGTTTGTGTTATTCTTTTATAACCGAGATATAAAAGGGAATTTTTTCAATTTTTCTGTTATATATTCAATGATTTAAGTTACTTATAACGATGCATCTATTTTCTTAGTGACATTTATTTAAAATATTTTTGAAGATTATAAATATTTGAATAAAAAGAAACTAAAAATATAGTAGGGTAAATAAAAACAACTTGTTTAAGAACGTAAAAAAAATTCGTTTGTTTCATGGGAGTCAAATTTTTAAAAGCTGTATATTTTTAAGATTATAATTATTTGCATAAAAATGAAATCTAAAAAACTTATGGATACATAAATAACACTAAAAAGTTCAATTTGCAATGGAATATCAAGTTTGTAAAAGCCTTTATATACTTACCAACAATGAATAACATGTGAAATTTTTAAAAGAAAGAATTTTGTTTGCTAACAAGAGATTTAAAAATGATTCTTAATGTTTACATTTATAAATAAAACCTATAAAAAGTCTTTCCTTTTTTTCTTGCAAAATAGTCTCACAAAAATATTACGGAGGATATTGCAGGGGATTTGGATATTTTTTTTCTTTATTCCATTATTTATTTATTCAACAGAAAGAAAAATTATGTAATAAAATTGTTTTAATATTGTTGACAAAAATGTTTATTTAGCGATTATGATAATTGAAAGAATATTTAAGTTTCCCTGATAAAATGGTTCTTTATATTATTAAATTCTATATCATAGAGAAAAATAAATTTGTTTCATAAAATGATATGGATGAATAATTGAATCTTAAATGCATTAATTTTGTTACCTAATTATAGGTTATAAAATTAGTAATTATTAAGTATATGAATTATAAAAATATAGATAAAAGCTGAAGGTGTGTTAAAATTTCGCAAATGAGTTTGAGCATTATTTGCTAAAAAAGAGGTGTATTTATAAGCATTATTGTATAAGATTTATATATAAAAATTTCTTTTATAAAATTTATTATAAAATAATGATAAAAATAAAACAATTTAAAAAATTTTATTTCATTCAATAATTTTTTATACATTTAAAAATATGACACATTATTAAAGTATTTTTTTAAAGAAAAAATGGTGAAACCCTGTATAGGTTCAATAAAAAATGAAGTACTCAAATATCTTTTGCGAAAATATATTAATAAAATAAGAGAGAGAGAAAGAAATTCTCTGTATAAAGAATTAATGAGAAATTATATCAATTTATTTGAAAAGATAACTTATTAAAATGTGGATGAATAAATATGTATTTGATATTTTTTAAATTTTGTATTGTAGTCTGTTTGTTTATTAGTTTATTTTTTTTAACTTATTTACATAATTATAAATTGAAAATAAAAGGAATCTGAAAAGTGCACCATCTGAATGCCTAATTTGCTAATTTTGTTTGCCTGTCTCGATCAACATCAAAAAGGCAAATTTAATTATTAATTTGCATAATCATTTGGTGTATGACACAAAATATTTAAAGAAATTAATGAATTTAGAATCACTTTTGAACAAAATAAAATTTTTTATTTTCTCAATCATAAATCTTTTCTTGATAAAAATATGTTACCCAAGTTATATTTCTGTAAGAATGTCTTGTTATAAAGTTTGAGTTTATTTTAAGAATGTGTAGATATATTTCAATCCAGAATTATATTATGTTTTGTTTTAGTGTTTCTCGAAAAGCGAGATGAATCTAAATGTTTTTGATGGTGAAACTTATTTTTTGAAGAGTATATTCTGGATGTATATCCTCCAATGTACAAAAGAATAACATATTTTCAAGCCAGAAAGACATCTTTTCATAATGACGTTAAACATTTCGTTTTTAAAATTAATCATTGTAAGTCTATTTATTTATAAATATGTGTATTTATAAGCAGTGAAAATTTTATACTTTAAAAATATGAACCAAAATAGGAAATATTAAATAGCATTTAAAATGAAACAAACATTTTACTATACAACAATAATTATAATGACAGATATTAGAAATAGTGAATTATTAACAGGAAGGAAATGTGGTCTCAGATGCAGTAACATTAAAAATTTAATATAAATGTTATATTATACCGTTATTATCATTTAGAAATCAAATTTTATGTTTAGTGCAAAAATTCTTAGATCAATATCTTTTATAATAAGCCAATCACCAATGAGATTCTTAAAGGTTTAGAAAATTCCCAACTTTAAGTATAATATAAATGTAGACTCCTTGTACGTAATGAATATTATCAAAAGTGATTGCTTTTCTCTTCAAAAAATCCCTTTCTAGGTGACTACAAGAATTAATTTTGTTATTTTTTGAGCTACGTCACTACAATATTTTAGAAGATTTTCAGCACTATCTTCAAAAATCACACAAATAAGCAATTAACAATTTCACCAGTCCACAAGATAGCCAATTTTAGCAGTATTCTATTTTAAGATAAGGACTTTTTGATACAAAAGATATAATCAAAATATATTCATTCTTCTGAATGACTAGAAGTCCTTTCTCTATCGATTAGCTTGACATTTCGTGTTCTATAATCAACTCTTTCATTGGTAAACTCTATGGATTTCTTTTGCGTAATCACCTCATTCGACGACTCAGCATTTTGAAAGTGATTATATTATAATTTTTATACAAGAAAGGTCTCCTTCATAATTTTTAAGACTAATGAAGCTTGTATTGAATCCGAATTTGAAAAAGACGAAATTATTATTCACTATTTCCTAATAGACTGGCAATTATTATCTGAATCTAGTAAATTCTTCTGTGGCACCATCTAAGCAATGTGTTGTATGGTATCCGATAGCGAAAAATAGCTTAAATGAACTCACACATTAAACAATATATTCATATTATAAATCTGTTGTTGAACTTGCTTTAATATCGTAACAGGAATTATTGAACAGTATATTGAACACCCACAAGCATGTTGTAATACTTGATTCAATACTTTTTTCTTTATGTTTTCACTATTGTTTATCCACTGTTTTACATCAAAAGAGTGTTAAAAACCGATTGAAATTTTACCTTTTCTACATTTTTGGCCTCAAAACAAGTGTTTCTTGAATTTTGTCTCTTTACTGCAATACCACATTGTTGCGAAGGACGGGCATTAAATAGAAAATTCTACCACTGACATCTAAGGTACTATTAAAACAAGTGGAGTGTTTTATATATTTGACAATTTTTGAAATATATTTTCCTTCTTAAAACAATTACTCATAGCTTCATTTATTTTTAAGTAGAATATCTAGTCACTTTTGGAATTAGACCAATGAATGATTTCTTTCATTATAATCATCTTATACACAAATTGTCCATTAAAAATTAAAATCAAACTTTATAAAATTTCTCAAGACAAAATGCAACACAATATTTTAAAGATGAATCCATTGAAACTGTAAATTATTTTCACTTTATAAATTTCAGCAGGAAATT
>JAPDSC010153297.1:103816-119319 GCA_026290005.1 Latrodectus geometricus
ATATATATATATATATATATATATATATATATATATATATATATGCAGATTTAAAATATAGCTTCGGCTTTAAACTAATAAAGTTTCAAACATGTTGTTAAATTGTATGTAAATTAGTATTGTATAGAAAATAATAAAAATAGTTACCTAATTTTGCTTAAACTTTGTTATCTTTCAAAGATGTCATTACTTATAAATAACAAATACTGATAGCTAATTCTTTCGGTCTCTTTATTATGTTTTTCTCATTTATTTTACGACTTGGTGAGCAATCGTCATTCTGACCATTGCTCGCGAAAAAGTGTTGTTAGTGTTTAGGTTATCAACTAGATTTCTTATGTAATGGTAATATTCCGTAATTGCCTGAGAGATAAGTGAATAGCAACTTATATCTCAGAAATCATTAAAGGTATTACACTGTATAGTTTGAAAGACTTACATAAAGATACAGTCATTCTTTAAGATAATAGTTTTATAGTTAGCACCAAAATTTGTTATAGTTAGTGAATACTGGTTTCGATTGAAATTAAATATAAGGAATAAATGGAACACTATTATATTGAATGTGAGATAGCAAATCAATATGATTAAAATGTTTTATAATAATTTTTAATTAAAGGGTTTTAACATTTGCATGTTAAACCCTATTTTTGTGATATTTTTATGTATTCTCTATTTGTATATGTACTCTACTATTTATTATTTGAATTTAATCTACTTTGCATGCAAGTCTATAATTAAGATTTTATTTTCAATATTTACAACAGTTTCTTTTTCTTGTTGCAACAAACATTAAATCTGTTGAATAATGATTGTTATTTAGAGTTAAGTTCTTAATGTCAGGTTGACTGTATACTTCTAAGCCGGGCATGTTCTTTATGACAGAGATTAATGAAATCTTTAATATTTCGCTGAAACTTGAATAGATACTTTAGCTTATGTATTACATGAAAATGTAAAATATATACTTTAAATGGCTATATGTAAAATGTTTTAGTAAATTCGATAATATTCTTGTAACATATTTTAAAGGGTAATAAAACCATAATTTGCAGTAAAAAAATTAATATTTGTTAATATAAATTTATAAGAAAAAATATTTTGCTGCATTTTTAAAATTGATGTAATATTATTCTTTACCGTTTCATATAATGATAATTTATTGACTAATTAATGATTAAATCAGAAAAAAAATTTCCTTACATAGAAAGTTAGGTTTATCAAAAGACGATTTTTAAATTTTATTAAAATTGTATATATATGAAAACAATTACAAGTCATTTCAAATTCTTTGTTGAATTTTCTTCTAATCATCATGAAGCACATTTAGAATTGAATGAAATTGAAAGTATTTATAAACTGAAATCATTAGCAAATCATAGTGAAGTCGGTACAAATATTTTGTTCATTTGTAACATATTGTAAATGCTTTACAAAATTACAAATATTTGAAAATCCATTTGTATTATTATTTACATGTTAAGACAATTTACTTATACTGTATATAATGATATACGCAATTAGAGAAATGTTTTTTATGCATTGCCTTTATTTTTGTTTCATTTACTGCTTACACTATGTTAATTGTAAATGTTATATAGCAGGAACATATTGAGGAAAGTATAAAATATAGAAAGTATTATGTTTTAAGGTAAATAAGAAAAAAAAAAGATTTTTCAAAAATTTTACAAATGACAGATTCTTTACTTGCAGTGTTATTTTCCTTATTGCCGTTTATATAATATTGATTAAATTATATTCCATACATTAATCGAAACCATATATTGTTAATGAAAATTTGGAATAGTTGTTATAGTAAAAATGTTTTCTTTTTTTCTCTAGCACAAACATGCTTATTTGTAAATGCACTTTCATTTAAGTTTTTGCATTAATTTGTTCCCTTATTATTAAATTTCTTAAATAAATTGTTAAAATACTATGCATACTTTAGTGATAGTTATACAGTTAATCTTATCAATCTATTATTCTTTTCTCAACACTATCATTCTTCAGACGTCATGTTTCATTATAGATTTAAATTTTTATGTTTTGTTTTTATCAATTTTTTACGAACATTTTGACTTGGGGAAAATTATTCTTAATTCTATTACAAAATTCTTTAGAAATTAATTAACAGTTTTTTGTTAAATGATTTCATCAGTAGTTTTTCTTAATATGACTGTTCCCAAGTTTTACTAAAGTAAGTGTTAAACCAATAAACAAATAATAAATGATTAGTCAAGTTTGTAAATCACAAAATATCTGGAGAAGGGTAATTGGAATATTCAGGTAAGAGTATAAATTTTTTTGATTTTATTTTCGAGTAAAGTTTTTTTGAATCCGATAATTGGTAAGTAATGTATTTTTTATTATTAACCTGGTACTTGGGTAATGTATTAATAATTTTGAGTTACATTACTTTATGAAATAAATTACCCATGTAAATAGATTTGTATCATTAGAATTTTTCTTTACATATTTTTTAAAATATCAATTTTAATACGAATGAAGTGCAGTTTTATTGGTTTCAACAATGTGTGAAATAATCTCACTGTATAGGAGTAAATTTATTTTTATCTAATAAATCTTATGTTTTATTTTTTTATAAAAGAATTTCAACTGTGAAACATTTAGATTAACTTAAAATATTTTAAACGCAAGTCCAAACTCTATATTGAAGCTAAATAAGCTAAGGATTATTTAGTTTTTATCTTAAATGTTTTTTAATTAATTAACAGCATTTTATTCAATTACTATCCCAAAAAATGAAGTTTTATTTTTGTTTTGTGAAATATATGCGAAAGCTTATTATTAACATCTTCTTGACCTTCTTGAATTCTATTCTTGAATTTTGAATTATCTTCTTTTTTATTGTAAATTTTATCGCAATTCCTGTGATTGCTAAAATAGTTTTATTACTTCTAGAATGAGACACATCAATCTGTTGATTATTTTGAATTTTAAAAGTTCCAAATTCATTTCTTTTCTACTCTATTTAGTAATTTTTTCTTCCTGTTGAATACAAGAAATATTCTGTTTTATGCTTCTGAGAATTTATCCCGCTATAACCTCGAATTCTCACTAGAAAATAATTTTTAAACATGGAATTAATCTCCACTACGAATAACCTAAAAGAATTTTAATAACCAGAAAATTGTCTTAGAAAGATGCATGCAAAAGAGATAAGAAATGTTTTTCAGATCTTGAATAGCTCGGATTTTATGCTTATTATCTTGTTTTTTTAACATTTATTGCAATCAAACATATTTTTGTTCCGAAATGCCATTCTAAAAGATAAGAAAAAAAGATGTTTGTATTTTTTTATAATATGAAATACTGTTCAGTTTAGAAAAGATAATCTACTACAAAAATAGAAGAAGTTAATTTTTTCAAATAGTAATTCCCATTATGTACAAAATACCTACAGAATCAATTGTATTTGTAGCATTTTAAGCTGCTTAAAACTTTGAGGAGTAAGCAAAAAAGTAAATAAATGTGTTGTATATAGCTTTTCATGAATATAAAGAGTGGAATACATGTGTAACAAAAGGGAAAAATATGAAAATATTCTTGAAATTTTTAATTGTTTTGAACAACTGAACGTATAATAAAAGTTATTCAATGCAACAACTCAATTGCGTGTAAGTAATATTCAGAAAATATATAAATAATTTTTCTTATTTCAAACTCAGACAAAATGTTTAGTATGGCTCATTCTTTTATGGAACAAGCAATATAAATGCTCATCTGTTTTGCAGACAAGAAAAGATAATCGATAAGTCTTGAGATTACGATTTCACTCGCGAAGAAATATAATCTATAAATCCTGGATAGTAAATGAAGCCCTTGTTCTTGCAGCAACATTTCCCGGATTTGTTCTCAGTATTTTCAATTAGGTGTAGGTCAAGAGAGTATTCTAGCAACTCAATATATTATATAGTTTTTACTTCAAGAATATTCTTTACAAATTAGAAGAATAAGGTATGATTTATCATATTTTGAAGAAAGGAATTACCAATGCTTTTAGTGCAAGGAATTACCAATGCTTTTTTTTTAGAAAGGAATTACCAATGCTTTTTTTTCATGTGCAACATGAAAACATTGTGTATCTCTCTCATTTACCAATCATCAAGATTCATATTTAATTTACGAATGATTTAGGTCCGTAATGTACATAAGTAGATAGCAATTTATACCATCAACCATCTCGTATGTAATATTTATCTAATAAGTATATGTTACTTCAAATGCCTCCTTTTCTTTAAATCCTTATGTCTACGTTTGATGATACACTTAAAATTAAATCAAGACTCCCTGGTAAATAATACCAGATTGCAGTCTCCTTACATTCAATCTGTATATTCTACAGCCAACATTTAATTTGCACAGTTTCTCAAAGTGAGGGGATTTATAAGTCTATGTTTAAAGAGACTAATTTTAAGAAGCCTTTCCTTAAATCTTTGATAACTATCCTTAATTTAATTGAAAAAAATCGTTTCTGTATCTAAATAGCTGCTTCATCAAGATCAATTATGATCATATTAATAAGGAATATTGGTCATCATACGTGTGGTAGCATAGAGAATTTTCTTTTAGTCGAATATATTTCCTTTTTTTGGAATCAACTCAATAAAACTGAACAGACATTTTTTTTGAAGTTCCAACAACATCTAAAATTCTCTTTGCTTCCTCAGACTTAAATTTCTTGTATATGTCATCGATTTAGTAAATAATGCTTGAATGAATTTACAAGTTTTTAAAACGAAATTTGAACTATTGAATTTCCAACTGTGATTGATGAAATTTTTTTGAAATCAAAGTTTCTGTGGTTTTATTCCTTTTATGGTTTTTGATTCTAGGCTATTGATTTTCATAAAAAATTCCTTTTTTTCTGTTACATTATAAATTGGAAACATTTCATTTAATGTTTGCTATTTGTGTAACCATTTCAATATTTCGTTGATAAAAGAAACACACTTTATAAATAAAATAATTTAACCATAAATATGGTAAGCAAAATAGGTTAAAAAACATGTCTAAATAGATTTTCTTTTTCTAACATGATTTTATTTTAAAAATATTATTTTATGAAAAAGAAAAATTATTAAAGAGTAAATGCATAAAAATATTGGATTATTCGAAATTTTTTTATCTATCTATCTTAGTAATCTTAGTTTTATTCTTAGCTTAAGTTAGTTTCTTAGAAATATTACAGGAGTACTTAAATATATCATATTGAAAATCATAGTGATGACTTTGAATTAACTCCAAGAATCAATTTAAAATGACTGAAATACGTTACCATTAATTGTTATTTAAATGAAGATTTATTGTATTAGTCATATTTTTCTAGAATTTAAAAGTTTAAAATAGTTTCATTTTTTATTTTTTAAATATTTCTTTAGTTAAACCAATTTGAAAAACATACTAACTGATTTTTATTTCAATATTTATAAGGCGATTACTTAATTTTTCTAACACTTAGAAATATTTTCAACAAAAATGTTATAACAATTGGTTTTTTTTAAAAATTTAATTTTCCAGAAGCATTTGAATTGTACATTATGATATAATAAATTTATATAATTATATTTTATTTTTTTAAATAATTATATTTATAATATAATTATATTTATTTATATAATTATAATAATAATATAATTTTTGAAGATATTCGTTCTAAGATATAATACTATAAGTAACACTGTTACAAAGATATAATGTCAATGAAAAATCTTTTCTAAATGTTTTTTGTTCAAATATTTAACTTGCATTTATATTTATTTCTTTAACATTAAATAATATAATTTATCAAAGTTTAAGGATTATGTAATATTTATTTGGTGTTCTTTTATTAAATATAAAATTTTAAAATTAAATAAAAATTTTGTAATTAAAATGTGACGCATTGAATATATTTAATTAATTTTTGTTTCTATAGAATGAAGGTATATAATAGAGAATAGGTTATATTAGTAAGTAGTAAATTAAAATAATTTTCATTATTATTGTCGCAGATCATAATTTAATAAAATTCAAATACAAACTGAGACAAATATGAAACGGTTGAGGGAAACTGATATTTTTTTCTGAATGAATGAGTTAATTTTGTTCTGAATGCAAAAAGAATTAATTTCTTTTATATTTTAATTATGCTTATTATGCATAAATCAATGAAACATGTTTAATCATAGGTTTGTTGGAATTATTATTTGAAATTCTCAATTGTTATACAACTTATGCAAAATGATTTGAACCACTAATAAATAGAAAAATCTGAATTGGTATGAATATTCATTTTTGTAAATTAGTTGATTTATTATTCATTCTTATTAATTTTCCTATTACTTAAGATTTCGGAATTTTTTTTATCAGCTTCTAATCAGGACTATAAATATTATTTTAGACACAAATAAAGAGATATTTTAAAGTCAACTTTGTGTCATAGCTTTGTAATGCAGAATCTCAAAAATCATGATAGAAAGTTGCTCTTTCAATTAATTCTTTAAACTTCTACAAAGCTCTTAAAGGAAAGCACAAGACGATTAATAGCAAAAAATGCAAAACATTTCTATATAAACTTTTCAAGTTGTACCATGTGTATATTCGGGGCTCCAGTTGCTTATGGCGGGTTTAATTCTCAAACATAAGTGGTTCGTAATTTACTTTGAGCTGTAAAATTGAGTTCCTCTAGTACAAAAATTGAATGAAAAATTCCATCAATGTGCGAATTCTTGCATTTTCTTCAAATTTAGGAAATATCTGATTTTCAGTTAAAGAAATTATTTATATGATTTGTTTGAAAACAATTATTAAAAAATTTGAAAAAATTACATTTTATACATAATAGATGGCTTATTTGGAAATTATAAAGACACTGAATATAACATATATAAAAGCATGTGCGTATCTGAGAATTTTTTATTACATTGAAAAATGATAGCCAATTAAATATAGCAATTTATGATTCATAATCAAAGTATTATGTTACTGAGTAAAAACTAAAGTGTATTTCAAAACTTAATTAGTACGAATCTGTGATTTGTATTTGATGTAAATATTAGATCCTTATTCTCTTTTTTTTTAAACCCAAATATTTTATTTAGGCAACTATTTTTAGGATTGAATTAAAAGAGCTTTCTCAACTAAAAATAAAAACAATAAATAAAAATAAAAAAAATACTTGATAGCTCAGCATGAATCGAGGAAAAATGAAAAGAATAATTATAATTGATGTATCTTGATTGAATGTAAATAAAAAGTAATTAGTGACAAAAAACATAATTAGAACTTTGCTTTGAAAGTCTTTGAAATTTGGCATACAAATAAATTGTATGATTAAACATCTGTAAATATTTTATAAATTTCTTGTTTTTTTCAGCAAAATATTAAGATTATATTATATTACATTTGATTATTACTTAAATCTGAGTTTGAATATCTATCAAATAAGTGAAAGTTTATTGTGTGGCATTTGAACATCCACAGTATTTTGCTTTCCAAGAGGAAATTTTTCATTAATGGAGAGCGATAATCAAGTATCAAAAAAAGGATACTTCGTAAAATTTTCAAACATTCATTATAAGATATGCATACATGAAACAAAAGTGCAACGTCTATCTTCAGAATTTCAAGAGTGGTATGTGTAAAAAAAATTGAAAGCTTTCATTCCGAAGAGAGATATATTACCATAAGAAACTGAAACACATGTATACTCAACTTTTTATGTAAAAGTAATAGGTATTCCATTCATCAGCAGTATTTGCAGTCTCTTTCTCTCTCTACACACATTTTAACTATAAATTTTACATGATCATGAAAAAAGTCCTAAAATTTCAAACCTTTTCTACGAATTGTAATATACTGTGCATATTTTAATGACGCATGGCCATATTTTCCATAGAAAAGTTGCTATGTCTTTTAAAATTTATACCTCTACAAATATCTACGCAGGAAATTAGATTTAAGCCCACTATTTCTGGAATTGTAGCTAAAAGGCTAACCTGTCTGCTACTACCTCGACATTTTTAAGAAGATGTGAAAAAAAATTTTTTATGGATTCAAGGTGGGAATTTTTATGCAATATCAGACATATTTCGATAAATTTAATGCGATGAATTTGTGATTTAATTATTTAGCATATAAATTCGTATAAAATATTTATTATTAGAAAAAAAACTAAAGAAAATTCCTGATTTTTATTCTAAGAGTTAATTATATTAAAACAACATGAACTTTTTATCCTAAACTCATAAATCCTTTTTGATGGATATATGTAGTGGTTTTATTAAACTATTGTAAAGTTTCAGAAAAAAAAAATACTTTTCGAAACTATTTCAAGCATCAGTTTCTAAAGTGTTGATTAAATTCTTCCTTAAGCCTGAAGTGTTTTTATAAAGTTTTTTATTTTTAAATAAACTACTTTTGGCTCTGTATTTTTAAAGTTTGCTTTAAAGGATTTTCTCTTATTTCCCATGTGATTTGAATATCATATATTACAGGAAGTTATTTTTTCTTCCATTTTTTTTGGTTTCTTCTTATTTTTTTATGATATTGTTAGAAGTTCTAAATATATATATAATCAATTATTAAAGTTTAATAATTATATATTTAATAATATTATTTTTGATTTCTCACGTATAACTAATTTCATTATAATTTTATGACGAATTTCTTAAATATTTTTAGATAATATTTTTTATTTACATGTAAAAAAAGTTGTTTTTGTAGCTTCATGTACTGTTTTATCTTCTTATTTCATTTAGTTTTCCCAATTTCAATTTAAAATTTAAGTGATGTAGCTAGAGTGTTTTTTAACATAAGATTTCAAAGAAAAATAATGGAATAATTTAAATTTATCATGTTGAGGAAATACACTTTTAGTGTTTTTAAAAGTATTTTTTTTTTATAAAAAATTATAAGAACATGCAATTTGATTACTACGGTGGTATGTAAGATTGTGTTTTTGGAAATTAAGAGTAATTGAGAGTTCTACAAATAATAAGAAGTAATTTGAAAAGTTTTGTGTTTAAATGAAAGAGTTCAAAATATTTGAAAATATCATCCGATATTAACAATTGGAAATATTTTCACTTATTATAATTATTTATGTGCATAGTCATTTTTAAAACTAACTAGTTGTTAATGGTAAAATACACAGTTAATCGAGTCATTTTAATATAAATATCACTTACTTTCGGCATTAAGGTGAAATAAGCAATCACAAAGGCAGTAGATGATATACAAAATGTTAGGAAGAAAAAATAGTATAATTGCTACCGCTAAACAGAAACAATTTATTCGACATGCAAAAGGAAATATTTATTGATTTTCTGGCCTAAATGTCTAATCTTTTCACTTGGTTTTATACTACTGTAAAACATGTGTACGAATCGTAGAAAAATCAGTGATATAGCAAATGATTTGTACCATAGATCATAGATGATAGAAGTAAACGACAGCTGGGTAGATGCATTCGGGTGAATTGTATAGAACAAAAGAGTTACCAACTGTCTCCTCGGTGAGGATCAGCAAACGTTGTTGCCCTTTTATCTCTGTAGTAGATATTTCTTTAATATATTGATGCCGATATTTGTTCATCGATGACGATGATTAGAAATTGTAAACCAATATTACAATTCGATGTCCATTGAGTGCCGAATAGTTGATTTTAATGAACTATACACTTTGAGGGATAATCAAGGTCATTGCTGGAAATAGTTGAAAACAAATTCCCATAACATTGTGGGAAGGATCTTAACTCGAAGAAGAAATTTGTATGGTCTGAGATGTGCTTATGTGTTATTATCTGGAATTACTCCTCATTGTCGATGCCTTGTTGGATCAAGCCATTGACATTAATGAGTGGATCCAACAAGCCATCCACGTGATTTTTTTTCTGAGAACAAGGGCATATTACCAACGTGACAAGTTTTACAATTCAAAGAACATGTAAAAAGTTCGAAGGAAATCAGGAATAATTTCAAGGTGTATCCATGTTTTATTGTAAATTTTCATGCTGTACACCTGTTTCTTAATGGAAAAAAGGACACAGATCCGGATTTTAACGATAAGACAAGGGTGGTTAAAAGTTTTTCATAGTAATAATATGGCCTTACAAAATATTTTTCATATTTATAAAAATATATTGCAATGAGGCTATTATCTCAACCTTGAATTTTTACCCCAACCAGATTATAAGAAGCTCATTAACACCTTGTAATTATTAGAATTAATGTATTTCAATGAGGTAATTAAGATTTGGTTGAGGTTTCAAGATGGAGATATGAATTGACACCAGATTTCGATATCATCATTTCATTAGTAGAGTTCTATCGTTTTTCGTTTAGTTTTGATTAAAAAATAATAGAAAGCTAGAAATCTATCGAAATAACCCAATTCTCAAAACCATCCTAAGAAAGTGCATATTATTTTAGTTATCCTTAGATTAGATAGATAAGACTAATTAAACATTTCATTTTTATTTCAAGACAATTTATTAATGATAGACATAGTTATAAATTAAAAAGGATTTTTAAAAATGCCATATTTCTAACTGAAGAAAATGTGTATCTATTTATTCTTGTTTCATGTATAAGAAGAAAAGAAAAAAAATGATTCTTCCAAAAAAAATATTCTTTGAAGCCAAAACAATTGTTTCTGATCGAAGAAAGCGTATTTGATATCAAATTTGAACTTAATTCTCGAGATCAAAGTATTTTAACTCAACCATCATCAATCAAATCTAATGCCACTGCAAAAAAAAAAAATAAATAAATAAATAAATCGATTTTGACACAATTTTAGAAATGTGCCTGAGTTAAATTTTTATTTTTGATACCGCTTCATAGTTGATTGAGTTTAAAAAAGTAATTTTAGTCATAAATTATAAAAAAAATTGTCAAGACATGATGTTCTCATAATAAAACTGTTCATGGAAAATTTGTTTCATGGTGCTTTCAAATGATTTATATATGAGAATAAAAACGAAACATAAACATCAAGAAAATATCAAAATGAGAATCATAAAGTCAAAACAATATTTTAATAATATTACTTTCTAGATGTTCTTTGGATTTCAAGTTCTAGAAAAGAGTCAATATTTAAAAATTTTGTATAACATTAACATTGAATAATTTGATTTTGTATAATAAATGAATAAGAGCTTCACATGATTTTAGATAAGACTATTAAAAAAGGTATATATTTCACATTTTATATTTTTAGACTTAGTGGGAATTATAAGATACATAAACACTATTATTATTAAAGACATGTAAAGCTTTGAGTCATCAATATTAAGAAATTTTGTTGTAAAAGTTTAAAGCAATAGTTAAGCCTTCTTAAAAATATAAATTATCATACAATTTTTTGTATAAAATAAAATAAAATCTTGTTTCATTTTATAACAATTTAGTTTAAAATAAAGAAAGTCATTCCTTTACGCATAACATTCGAAATCTAAGAATGAGGCCTGTATGATAATATCCAAATACATTGTTTGCTCTCTTTATGATATTTAAAAATTATTCTGAAAATGTAAGATTAATTTTAAAATGTCTATGCAGTAGAGACCAAGAAAGCAAAATGTGATATTTTTGCATCCTTCCTTATTTTCTTTTAAAATATGGTTTGATGATGCGATTTAATTCCTTCTTCTAGGAATGGTGTTGATCACATTAGTAAAGACACAAGTGTTTGTGATATAAAATTACAGAATTGATAATCCATGGACCACAAATGCTTTCGAACCATTAAGGAAGTAATTAAATGTCTTTCAAATAATTTTTTCATTGATTTAGTACTCGTAACGTAATAATATGATCTAATTAGGCCATGAGAATAACATGCTTATTTTCTCTGTGATTAGCAATATTGTATTGTGAATGCTGTGCTGGATCTTACCAGCTTAGTATTCCACAGGATCATCCTGAACTCATCTTCTCTATATTCGGCAGATAGTCATGTGATTAAAACCAATACAAATGACAATATTGTTTTGTGGTAAATCATCTAACCTCTATCAAATTCAATATGTGATTGTAAGCAATTTTTTTGTTATACATAGAAAATACGTGCAACGTTTCATCCAAGAGAATAATTTCCAAATTTTTTTACGTTTGACACAGCAATTAAGTAATTTATTTAAATATATTGAAGACAGATATAAAGAGATAGAGAGAGCTTGCATAAAAAGCATCCTCTTCTATTTGTGTAAATATTTTCCCATGTTTATTCTGTAATGATATTTTAGAAATAATTTTAAATTAAAACATTGCAACACCATTAAATTAATATAATATATATCTATGAATATAAATTTATGCTCTTATAATATTATTAGTACTGTAGATATAAGAAAATATATCCTTAAAGAGTGGATAAAAAAGTAATTTAATTTTATTAATACATAAAAAAGACATATTTAACACATTTGCAATACAATATTCTTAAGAATGTGATATACGATGTGTATTTTATAGCTTAAATGTCTTTAATAGATAAAAATGGTTAAAATGTTATCGCAAAACTAAATTATTAAGTTAAATTGATACAATGAAATTTGGATTTAATTAATGGAGCTATGCAAATTTTAAACTAAAATTGTAGATTATGAAGATTTAGTATTCTGATGCAGGTATAAAATATAGCAATTTGAAAATTCTTTATATAACTAAACAAAAATGCTATCAAATTCACATATCTTAACACATCGAGTTTCAATGAAGGATTACAATCTAGTTGCAAATATCTAATATTTTTATTGTCGGCTGTCTGGTTTGATCGACGCGTTTAATATCCACTGAATAAATTAGAGCGTTTATGATAAAATAAACTTTTATTTAATATGCTCCATCATAAGAACCAGCAGTAATTAACCTCAAAATCATGCTAAACTAAGTATGCAATTAAGTATGCAATTCACATACATTGAATTCTATATAACTATATTATATATAATATTTTGAACAAAAAAATATCATAACAATAGAAACTGAAAAAATTTATATAATTTATTTACGTTGCAACTTTACAAGTAATATAGAAATATTCCAAAAAATTTGCTTACGAATCATGAGTTTGGATATTTAATTTAGTGATATTTTATGCTATAAAAACGATAAAAACTGGTATAAATTATTATTTATTTGTTTTTATAATTAATGATTTTATTATATAACTTTTTTTGAAAGATGTTTTTGAGTGTGCTTTGAATAATAACTAATATTTTGCTTACATAAAATCCAAAACATTTCAGTAGCACGAGAGTCACAATGAAATCTTCCATCTCCTGTGAATTATGCTTGTCTGTAAAACTAGGAAAATGTATTAAAAATCTGAAATGATAACCATTTTTTTTATCTATTTTATTTACTCAATCTAATTATTTTTTGATTTTATAGAGGAAAACAAAAGAAAGAAAAAGAAGAAAACAATAATTACATTTAATGAAAAAATTTCTTATAGATTGTGTCTTAGTTTTTAGTTGTTTTCTCTTTCGATCTCCACTAATTTGTAAGTGATGTGTCTCTTCTGCGTGAGGCATTTCCAATTTATTTTCTTACATAAGTGAAGTTACTGCATCACATGGTTGAGTTGTTGTATAACTGATTTATTTGCATATGCATGCTTGTGCTATGTTTGATTTCAATTTTGTTTGTAAGGAATATTTATTTTTGTGATCTTTTGAAACCGTATATCACTACTAAGGTTTCCATTTATTTTTGTCAAAATAATGTATTTGGTCTTTGCTTATACGCCTCAAAATTCAGATTTAAAAGTTTCTTGGACTGTATTTTTGTGTTGAGTTTGAATAAATTCTCATAAAAAAATTCATTTTTGTAAATGTTTGCTGATAAATTCATGAAAATCTTTGCTGTTTCTTGCATTCTTATTTTTTAACATTTTGCTGAATTTTCTGCATCGCATGTAAATCTGTGAAGAGAATTGTTTCAGTCAGAAATTTTTAATTAATTGAGGAAAAGACCAATTTAAATCCACCTTAACTGATTTATAAATATTTGAAGTTTGAAAATATCCATTCTAGAGAGACAAAATGAGTTCCTATTATCTTTTTTAGAAGATTTTTCATCTTATATAACATATTTAAGATTCCAATTACAAAAATAATTATTTCATTATTACACATGATATTTGGAGTAATTTTATTATAATTACTATATTATTGACTTTAATTTTTTAAATAATAACATGTTTTTACACATTTCATTGCATTTTATAAATGTTTCTCACAAGTCATTTTTGACGTATTAAATAATGTACAATAGTTTTTGTTTTGTTTTACTACTGCATAAAATTCTCTCAACTCTAAGAACTTACAAGATTAGTGCCAACAAAATGCTGATAAAGAAGTATTATAATTGCTTTTTAATTTATGTGTATACGTTTTTAATATAATATACATATTCATACTTTAATAATCGATTTCTTATTAAAATAATTGAAATAAATTGTTGTGTATTCTTTTTCATTATTAAGACTAAGAGCATTGTGATTTTTTTAAAGTGATAAATCTTGCTTTGATCTTGCTATACATCCGAATAGAAAACATTTTTCAAATTAAAATTAAAATTATTGTTACTAAAATAATGTAACATAAAAAACAAAATAATGCAACCATAAATGTTTTTAAGGTATAAATCTAATTTGAACTACATAAAAATGAATAGGAAAGTAAGAAATACAATCTGATTCACGATTTGATTTTGACATCTTATCATAGTTGAAAAAAATTTACCTTGCTTAGTCTAAGTTGCAGTTGAAAACGAATATATAACGAATAATATAAAAAATATCTTACCAAATACAGAAGATTAAATTTCATCTTTCATGAGGATAAAAACAACCACATTGGTTATTAGCATATTTATTCATTAGTTTCTTCATGTTCATCCAAGGATTAATTTGGTTGAAAAGTAAACTTAAATTCAGGAAGATTATTATGAGCATCTCAACTTGGGGTTGAACTCGAACCGACGAACCGTGAAACCTTGAGATAACACTGAGAATATCTCAGTGATTTTTAAATTAAATTAGGAAAAACATAATTGTAAAAAATAATTTTACAATTAAATTACCAATAAATTACTTGATCTTTATTGTAACAAGAATTTGTTGAATAAAATACTTTTCTTATCTAGAAATGTTTTCTAGTTTTAAATCTGTTAAGATGACTATAAAAGCCAATTGTTTTGATTCAAATGATAAATAATGCAAATAACAACAAAAATTAAATAAAAAATGCATGTGCATTCAACTTAAAACTATTTATTAATATAATTAATAATTAGTATACTACTTATTAATATATTTATTAATATAATTAAAAGTTACAAAGACTTATGTGGAAAATATGTAATGAATACATAGATTTGATTTATATTTTGCAGAACAAACAACTAAATTTAAAGCATGAGGAAAGAATATTATTTAATTCAGTATATATATATATATATATATATATATATATATATATATATATA
>JAPDSC010153297.1:119419-145628 GCA_026290005.1 Latrodectus geometricus
AAGTATTATTTGTAGATGTAAGTAATAAAAAATTTTTTTTCCACTAATATGCCTTAGAAATTATCCAGAAAATTGGAAAAATTATTTTACAAATTTATTTATGTGATATCTATTCAATTATTTATTCATATTATTGAAACTTTTAGCTCTTCGTTTTTTAAGCATAAATTTATATTAAGCAGATATTGAATTAAAAATTAAATATTTATGAGACTTAGTCAGGTGTCATGTCAGATGAGAGAGTTATAGGAAATAAAACCTACCCTTAAACTAAATGTATTGAATAATTACTGTAAAAATTCCATATCTAGTAAATGAAATACTGAGATACAAATACCTCAAATATGTTTTGAAAAGTAATAAGATTTGTTATTAAATTCTGATGTAAAGTATTTCAAATTAATAAATTACTAATGACATTTCACAATTCAAATGCATAAAACATTTAAGGTTTTCACGGAAAATGGAAGAGAATTTAATAAGTTAAAAGCACAAATATTTATGAAATAAAAATAAATAAAATGAACATTTTAATAAATAAATATATGCTAAACTTAATTTTTTTCCTAGGAATTTAAAAGAGCATTTTAAGTCTCTGCCATCAAGGAAAATTTTATTGATCCCTGCCAGCAATTAGTTTTCATAAATTTTTGTGCAAAACTTTGTGTATATGTATAAAAATGAAATAAAATGTCTGCGTAAAATAAAGAAAGATGTAAAATTAAAATTTATTACTTGTATTGAAAAATATGTTATTTTCTCTATAAAGCTTTTCCTAATGTGCTATCATTTAAGAACATCAGCTTGTACTTGAAGTAAGATAAATGTAAAACAGTTTTAAACTGATATTTTTATTCACAAAGTTTGATAACTGAAAATAAGAGCTTGTATACAAGCAGTTTTCCTGAAAGATAATTAGAAAGCATTCATTTCATAAAAGGAAATGAAATTAGTTCAACTACTTCAATCACGTTATTCAGTGAATATATGCTCCTCTTATCTTTCAACTATAACAATTGATTAATTTTAAACTGCCATTACAATTAAAATGCATCTTCATAGACATATCTATTATGACTTTTCAAAGATAACTTAAAAAGCTCCTATTACTTTTGGAGTTATAAATCAGATAAATTATAAAAATGTCATTTAACAAACTCATTGCATTATTAGCTTCAAAAATTAAAATTAATTAACCGATAGAATACTTTTAAATGAAACTTTATATAAAAAATGCATCAAAGGATTTCTTATCAAATTAAATTAATTAAATAATTTTTTTATCACTTGAACTTCTGAGTGCTGATATATATCATCCAGAGAAATTAATTGTACCGATGATTTTGCATTTTTATTAATTATCGAACAAATATGTTTGATTAGAAATAAGTTTGGAATTTAATTTAGCTTACGAAAGAATCTAGTTTAATACTTAAAACTGTGGTAAACATATTTAACAAATTTTGAAACGAAGATATTATTAATTTTATGTAATCTTTAAATGCTTATTAAATTATATTTAATGTTTTAATGTATATGTCGGAATTATATATAAATGAATCTAATTTCTCTATAATTACATAAGCTCATATAATGCTTTTTATCAATTATTTAAGACCAATAATTATTTGATAAATCTTAATAAACTGAACAATAAAGCTTAACTTTTTTTCTGATTCTAAAGAAATTTATAGCATAAGTAATCAATGAATGTATTTTATAAAACTTACTGTAACGATAGATGACAATCTCATTAAAAAATATGTATATATATAAATTTGTACCTGCTTCTTACAACTAATCAATTGATTTTTTTCTACTTAGTTTACTCATATATGATTATAGTTTAAGTTATTTCTTATAAATATAGTATTTTCTTACTAATTATTTGAAACATATTTTGGAAAAGAAATTATTAATATTTTCAATCATCATATAAAATCTACTTCAGCTTGGAACTTATAACCTTCCAACAATTATAAAAAATGATAATTGCATTGAAATTAAAGAAACCAAATAAGAATTAATTAAGTGTTACTTTTGAAACTTCATTTTTTATAAAAGAAATAATCATAGTAAGAAAGAATTTGCACATGACGTCACCATATTATTATTACTTCTTTAAAGTGAATTAATTATTAACGAAAAATAAATTTCTAAATAGAAAAACTGTATTTTCTTTATTTTCAAAATCTAATCAACGCCCATAAAAAAAGAGTGAATATTTTGATTATGAAGTGTTCCTTTTAATATGTCGGTCCAGGTAAATTAAAAAACTTAAATATAAAGTAAAGTATTCTTTAAAAAAATGAAATATTGTGCATTTTACTATATCTTATATATTAGGTTAGGAAAAAAATATATTACTTTTATGTGAAATTCAAGACTATGTAACATTTTAGATTTGCTTTGTGCAAATGGTTTAAACTATTTTAAGGTCAATTTTTAGCTCCTGGGATATGATACGATAGTTAACATGCTGGTGAACTTTAAATATTTCTATGATTTTATTATCACTTTCGAAGACTGCGTGAGGTGAATTTTTAGCATAAAAAACCTGAAATTAATCGATTCAACCAAAGTTACATATAACTGGGTATTACGATATTGGAATTATAAATACCATTCACAACTTTAGCTGTCTGGCATGCATTTTTATCTTTATCAAAGAAAAACTGTAAAATGTACCAAATTTTATCTTCACCGACTTCTATTATTTAGACTCAATCACTCGCAATTGAAGGGAGCATCAAGAGAATTAAATGTCATCTTTCTAACAAGCACAAATATGAAACTGTTTGATGGATACCTTACGATTTATCAATTGCTACAACCATCTACTGAAAAAATAATGGATTTTATTTTCCTTATATTATATATATTTTAACATAATTCCTAGGAATTGCTAACAGGGTTCATTCACTTTAGATTGAAATCGATTGCACTATGTGTTAAAAATATTGTATGAAAATAATCTTGGACAGAAAAATCAAAAATCTAATATCATTAAACTATCAGGGAAAATGAATAATTAATATATAATTTTTAATTGGCTAAGCATATATAATTTGGCTTAAGATAATCAAGTTTTGTAACACAGAAATGTTGGATGAAATTTTTCATCACAAAATATCTGACCAAAATTTTTATATTTTGAAACTAAACTTAATCCTCCGTAAATGAATATAAGTTTCAAACACTGAAGAAATCCAAAAATGAAATTTATTCATATTAGAAATTTTAAAAAAATGAAAAGTATTAAGGAAATCTGTAATACTGGATGATTTAATGTATTTACTAGAATTTCTTTTTTAAAGAAGGAAAAAATTGTTTTCTTACTTTAAAAAGAAAACAATTTTAAAAATCAATCCGTTAGTGATGAAATTTTTTTAGCAATTGATAAATGTAGATTGTTTTTAGTCGTTGTTATCAAAACTTTTTACAATTTCTTTTTAAGCACTTTACTAATTATGTGAATGTGTGATAAAACTTTGGTAATGTATCTAATGAAATATATTTTAAAATATCGCATAACTAATTTGTTTTCTGTAACTAATTTGTATTTTGTTTTCTGTAGACTACTCAAAATTATTTTGAGTGTTTTTTTTCCTCTGACAACATTTTAGTTATATTAGAAATATATTTACAATAGATTTGAAAGTTTATTATGAAATTTTGAAAATCCTCTTATATTTTATAATAAACAGTTATTAAAACATGCAAAGAAATTATGTTAAAAGTTTTATTATTTTATTTATATTTTAATTGAAATCAATTACTTTTACATATACTCTGACTGATAAATTATGTTTTTTAAAATTCAGAGGGTATGCTTTTAAGAATTGAAAGTTAATTTAAAGAATAAAATTCTTTTAATTTAAATGCTGTTTCATCCCATCAAGTAAAAGTATCACAGATTATGAGTATTATCCATTGGCGACTTCAGGGATTAAAGTAAGGCTTAATGCCTGATTATGCTTGATTAATAATTAATATATTACATAAATAATGTATTAAAACATTTACTCTTATCTGTGACAGCTGGTATCCAAGTAAAGTGCTTAGCATTGATTCCTGCAGATACTGCCTTGATTATCATCATTTTAAAAACAAAGGACTTCAAGCACTATGCAATTCAAAATAACCTGTCAGAATTATACTCATGGTTGCAAAAAACTTTTTGATCCAAAGGGTAAGCATAGAAAGGAAATGCTTGTTCATGTATAAAGAAACATCTGAAATCATAAACTTACCTTGGACTATAAAATTGGATTGCAGAATGACATTGCAAAAAGCACAATACACAGTAAATTTAGAACATGGGATACGAGAGTGGACAACCAATTCAAGCATCTTTGATTTCAAGACAAAACTATGAAAAAGTCTTCAGTGGTATGATGATCATCAATTGTGGATAATGTATGATTGTGAAAAAGTATGTTGGTTCAATATATTCAGGTTTTTATTGCATTATGCATATGGGTGATACAGAATATAGAAACAACAACACGAAAAATTGAAAATTTCCTGTCAGGTCTCCACCATAGTAATGTTTTGCTGACATTCCATTGGTCTGCTATATCTGTAGAATAATGTTTCATCTCTTCATCAGTCGGGTTCATCTCTTCATGAATATTATGTTTCCTCTATTGAAAGGATATTTCCAAAAAAAAAAATGCTTTGAATCACAGGCTCGTATTGTCATGAATATGATTTAGTATAAGAATAAAAAATTATTCTTATTGAACTTGTCAACACATTTTGTGGATTTATAACCAAAATAGCACCTTTGGAGAGAGATGGAATGAGTTCTTTGAGAAATTCGTCCAGCCCCATCTAATAATCATCAATTTGGAGCAACAGCTTCTGCAGCATTAACAAACATTAAGGAAAGATGTTTTGAGAGGCTAATAAGATGTATGCGGTGGAAAATTCTTTATGTTACAGCTGCTAAGGGTGCGCCAACACTATATTAATGGGATTTGCTTTATAGATTGAGTATACTCAATATATTTAAGAATGTTACATATATATTAATAATACTAAAAAAAAACAATACAAAGAAATACCTTTGGTATTTTAACTTTCAAAGTTATTATCTTTTTCGTGTTATTTATAACAGAAAATTCTTTAATGGAGTAGAAAAGGTAGAAATACTTATTAAATGATTTATTAACAACAAATTTATATTATTTTAATTAATATTTAACATTTATTGCTTATGACTGATTTCATTCTAGTAAATATCAAATAAATATATCGATATATATATAACAAATCGATTTTACTTACAAAAAGTTTTTTTTTTGTCCACAAATGATGATAAATGTGATAGATGTGCAAATTTATGTACAGTTTAATAATTATGATCTTAAGTTTTAGCCTGTAATTTTGTTCATACGCATTGTCATTTTAGATTATAAATGAATAATTTGCTTCAGAGCATTAGAGACATCATGAGCACGAGTTTCAAAACATTTGGGGAAATTTTTAAAAAATGATATAAAAGCAAAATATAATCTTAAATGGCATTTTAGTTATACATAGTTTTTAATATTTCTTGAAGCTCAATGAAGAAAACGTTTGAAGTGAATAAAAAACGCCCTAAAAATTTATTAACTATAAAGTTACTAGACAAAAATTGTACCTAATATTGTAAGTTCTCACTTACTGCTTTATCTTTCAGTTAAACATTTAAGATCAATATTTCCCTCTCTGACAATTATATTGCCTTAAGAAATAATATAAGATCTAGAATCTAACTTTTATTTTTATATTATTTAACAACGTTCAAATAAAAAAATACTTTCGTAATAAAAAGAAATGTTAGAATTCTTCGTAAATTTTTAACAGTGAAGAAAAGATGTGGAGATATTATTTATTAAAAATAATATATTTACATTTATTAACAATATAGCATTTAATGAAACTGAATACACAGTTTAACTCAATCTTTAACTTGGTTAAAAAAGTCATTCCTTGAACCAGAATTGAGATACTATTAATTAAAAGTAGCAGATTTAACCTACATATTAATTATCCTTAATATATATACATGTATATATTATATATGCATTTATATAATGTAATTAACTCACATTAAATAATATTATATTTAAGTGAAAGTATAAATGAAAGTATAAAAGTGTTTCTGTGTAAAATAATCAATATTTTGTCATAAATTATTGTGTTTATTTCAATAGCACCTTAAGAAATTCTTAACAGTATTTGTTTCATAATTTGTCTTTATATTTATTTGCAATGAGTGTATAAGCATTATTAACAAAAATGTAATTTTATAGTTAAAAAGAACGTGCTTTTTTACATATTTCAGAGTTGAATAAAAATTTTAATTTTTTATGTAAATTTATTAAAATAATTCAAATTAGCACATTTTATAATTTCGTTTGAGAATTTTTACAAATTCCTTTGTTTAGTTACTTATAATTTACTTTTAAAGTTTATATTGCAATAGTTTAATTATGAATTGTTTATAGTTTTTATTATTTGTGGAAAGAAATTTATTTGTTATTTAAATACTGAAGAGTAAAAGCAATTTTATTATTAATTAAAATCCATTAATTAAAGAACTATATTTCACTATTATACGCAATCTCAATTATTGAGGTAATATTTTTTGTATTTGAAATATTTTTGTTTCATACTTATGTAAATTTTATTTAATAATTAGATTTAATCTTTAGTTCTTCTAGCGAAAAAGGTTAATTTTTAAATATTTAAGAAATAATTTGATTTTGTAATTAAGAATGTGGAAAAAGGAAAAAGTAAAAATTTAGAAATGTAAAATTGTTTCCTAAGAATTAGAAAAGAATTACAGGTTTTCTTTATCAAAAATCTATTAAAAAATTAATTTCAAGATTATGCAGATTTTTAGAATTTACTTTGAAAAGATGAACATAAGGCATTTGTGCTTTGTGTTAAATTTCATAATTAAAAATTCCGAGTTTAAAAATAAAATGATAAAAAACAAGCTTTTTAAGATTTCTAACACAAACACTGCATTTTAAAAGTAATTTATGTTTGGGAAATTATATGACGAATTCTATTTTTGAAGAAAGTTGAATTAATTTTACAAGTACGAAATTGTGTTGTTCAAAAACATACAAGAATAAGAAATAAAACATGAAAAAGAATCCTATGTGTAAAGTGATAGTTACAGATGTGTTATCATTTATGAAATAGAAAATTACGATAATTTAATAAATTAGATTGAAAATTACATAAGATTATATAAGTATTTGGTATTATGAATGAATAATATTGCATGAAAGTTAATGACTTCAACTAAAAACGGCATTTTATGCGATTGTATATTTAATTGAGTGCTTTATTTAATAAGATATCCAAATTGTATGATAAAGTAATTTATCAACCTAACCTCCTTGTAGTATTTATCCCATGCGAATAACAATTCCTGTGTTGGTCAGCGCCTTATCAGCATCAAATATTAAAAAAATGTCTATTTTAAGAGTTCCACACAACTTTCTAATAGGCCTGTCCTTCAGTTGTAATTCATAAAAAGGATAGATATGACAATGACTGGTATGTAGGGGTTACTTAATACAACTGATTTAAATTTTGTCAATTACACTGATATTCAGAAAAACGTAACTTCTTATGTTCAAACTTTCAGTCAGATTTTCACGTTTCTTGTAATTTTGAAGAAATAATGAACAAATGTAGGATTATTTCATGAATTTGCTTATCCATAGATAAAGCATGATTTTCAAGAATGATTTATATTTCCTATGGAATGTTTACTGATAAATAGAATTTGAATCAGCTCCAATAATATCATATATTTGTATTCGTTAGTCTTCTGATTTCTGCGTATATTTGTATTACTTAAAATTAATACAGTTATACATACTAATAGTTATTGAGTTTTATTTGAGTTTAACATATTTATTATTGACAGCCTGATTGTGTTTTGTTTTTACTGTGGACTACATCAAAGCGTTAGTCAACCATTTCATTAAAAGCACATTGACTAGATTGTATTAATTTCTCTATATCGCTCTTTGCTTCCAACAATTGCTTCCAAACTGTGTTTAACATTATTAGATTCACTATTTAGTATATAATGCTTCCTTAATTTCATCATTCACGCCAATTTTTTTCTGTTTTATGTGATACAGAATCAAATGTGCTTGTAGAGCTTTTTCATTATTTTCAATTTGTCCAACTACATTATTTCATTGTTTTTCTGCTTTTTTAAAAGAAACTATTTGAAAATTTTTGATAACTGAAAATAATAATGTTGTACATTCAAATTTAGTACATTTTAATCTGTATTTATGAAGTTTTGCTATTCATTAACATTTACTTGAAGTATTTACTTAATCATGAAATAATTTACTGAAAACAAACATAAATTTTGCTATACAATATTTTAGATTAAAACCTCAACATCTGTATAATTTCTAATGAAAGGTCACACTCTTTATTTAAACTATGTTTTTCTAAATATTGAATTTCTTTAATTTAGCATTGAGTTAGAAGTTAAAATAAAAAAATCATTAAATGATTTTAAAATTTCTGTGAAATATTGTGAATGATGTTTATTTCAAGTGATTATGTAACAGTCAACAAGCAATTGTTACAAGTATTAAAATGAGAATAAAAGTGTGATCAAGGGAAAGTATTAAAAATAGTTCTTATTGATATTACTGTCACTTGTTTTAAAATAATTTTAATCACTTTTAAGCAGTTAAATCACATTTACTAATTAATGCAAATTTTATATATAAGAATTGTACACATAGTTTTTTTAAATTTAATTAAAATAGTTTAAAGTAGCTTAGATAATATTATATTTATGGCTTAGATAAATATCTTCCGATAATTGCTTACAATAAATTTTAAGTTTTTGATAATATTCAGAAAAAATGAATTAAATTTTAAAACGTTATAACATAAATTATTTAAAATTTTCAGAATTTATTGTGATAAATATATTTTATATCCTCTGCAAAGCAAATAACAGTTATTGCAGGAGGAAATAACATGTTATGCTCAAATGTTTTTGAAGTGAAGGAAAGTGGAAGATTTTAATGATCGTCATAGAAATTTAATCACCTGTTTAATATATTGTACAACAAGAATTCTTTTTATAAATTAAAATTATTTATTTATCTTCTTGCACATTTTACGTGACTAAGATAATATATAATTAATACTTTTACAGCACGTTAAAAAAGGAGCAATAATTTGTTCAATTTTCTAGATGTTAGTGAATTCTCTACTCATAAATAACATTTTTATCAAGAATACATGAAAAGGCTTTTAAACTTAAGCACACATTAAAAGTAAAAAAATATATATATCCATTGATTTAAGCCTAATTAAAATACAGAACTCTTTTTATTATTTCATGGAACAAAATAGTAATGTTTCAAAAAAAAAAAAAAAATAGAATTCAGCATATTTAAAAAAAATAACATGAGAAAATTTTTTTTTTATTAGCAGAGTACTGTGTTGTATTATACTAATCACACACACACATATAGTGAGTTATTTAATAATATAACTGTCTTTAATTGAATAATTATGGTTAATAATTGATGCAATAATATAATTGATATAATTAACAGCATAATAATTTCCCGTACTGAATACAAATCCTGGAAAAACGTAAGTTTCTTATTTGAAATTGTGTAGTTAATATAATTATTCATAATTGTGTTAAGAATTAAGTTATATTTCGTAATATCTATTACTTCAATTTTGCTTTTACAAAATGCTAATTTCATGTAAATTAAGGAGAATATAACAAGTTATGTGCTTTTAATAACTAAACGAAAAACTGAGTTTATTTACATAGATAACGTTTAGGTAATTTACATGTATTTAGAAAATTTTTTTCAAAAATTAAAAAAATAGCAAACAAACATTTGGAAACCAGGAACTTATTGAAGAGTTTGAGAACTTGTATTCATATAATTTAAGCAATCCAGATTTATAAATAGTGTAATTAATAAAATAAATCCACAATTATCATTATTAAAGTTACAACAGTAAGGGGAATGATTTGAGATTTAAAAAAACAGACCTTTTTAACAAATAAATACATGAGGAACAAAGAAATATATTGCTTTAACAACTATAATATGATATTTATAATCCTGTCACAAAATGCTGTGAAATTCAAACAGAAAACAATATTTCAGACGCATAAGAAATAAAGCTGATTAAAGTTGGTAAAGAGTAGTGGCTTGAAAAGTTGATGAAATTATTTTATATTTGAATTGAAACATATTTTGAAAGTGAGAAAAATGCTACGAAAGCCTTTTAAAAAGTTCATATGTCAAATGAATTCTTTCCTAGTCATTACACCAATAATTGTTAACCAGACAGGAAATGATATCTGCATGAAATGGTAAGAAAATAAGTTCTAGTATAAATATTGACTGATCTTTTAGAACTCCATATTAAATATACCAGTTTTACCAGAATCGCATTAAATGTTTTATGTTATGCGTTTTAGAAAAATAGGATTGTCTTAAAAATATTTTTTTCTGGATAAGTATAAGCATTGACCGACATACACAGTAACAGGTGTTAATGTTTTTATCAAAAGTACTTTTGAGAAAATACTTTCAAAACTTCATACACGATATAAAAACCCTCTATTACTTATAAATACAAAGTATATCTTATATTATTCTTTCCAGAAGAGTTATAGGACGATAAAATGTCTGTATACATTTTTTAAAATATTTTTTCCAGTTTTAAAGTTTTGTGAAGTTTTTTTTTTACAACTCAAGAATGAAGTTTATATACATGACATCATAATTCGCCAAAAGATATAATAATGCATCAGTATCAGAAGGTTAGAATACATATCACTTTTTATTTTTTTGCTTTATTACGTATAACACTTTGTCCTATCACAGATATCAACTCACAGCAAAAGATGATCACTTGATTTTAGCATTCCCAGATGTTACAAAAGAAAAATTGTGAAATTGCTTTCGTTTTAAACAGAAAAAATATAGCTCAAAATTTTGTTGACATAATTTAAATTTTCTTTCATTCACACGAATATAGTTAAAATTATCACTTTTGTATGGTCTCAAAATAACACAATGATATACTTATCATATTCATCACTAAACAAGGAGATTAATATATCTAATATACTTCTGGTTTATACAATATATTTTTATATGTGCATTGTAGGAGAATATTATAAAATTAAATTCCGCAGTTTCTATTTCAAATATTATAACTAATGATTAGCTATATGATAAAGTGTAATTTCTTATTATAATAAAACTTAATAATTAAATAAATGCGTTTAGAAACATTTAATGGAAGTTTATTAAATCGTTTAGTAGTAAATGTAAACATTTATTTTAATTTACAGCATTTTAGTTCAGTAATAAGCATATTTACATAATTTATGTGACTGAAGAAAATACTAAATTTTTCTAAATTGATTTATATTTCTTTTTAGTCCAAGCAGATATTATATATTATATTATACTTGTATGGTAGTTTCAATAAAGTTTGGTATAGAAAAGATTATATAAAGGATATTTCAGTCACACACACAACAAAATTCTATTCATTTAATATTTTCTTACTCAAACATCTTATTTTATCATAAAAGGGTGTTTAAATATTTGCATTTATCGTGTTATACAAATTTCTTAAATATAAAAGTCATTTAAATATGTATCATGGCGTTCTTTTACTTTATTATTTTGAATCAGTTTTAAAAATGTTAATACAATTTCAAAAATTTTAAACTTAAAAAAAACTCAGCTTAATATAATATACGTAAAATTTAGAAATATTTTTATATACATTGAAAACATCAATTTGTATAAAATATAGGAAATAATTTAATTCTTTATAATATAGAAAATAATTAAAATTTTAAGCTTAGTAAATTTTATTTTTTAATTTATTAAGTATGTTTTTTCCAATATTTTGTTTTATAATTTCGATACGTAAGTCTTTGGAACAAAGACTTTGGACCAATTTTCCTTAAAAATATAATTTAAGTAGTAAGTTATAATATTATTTTTCTTATATTGTGTTTTACTAACCAGAATATCGAAAGAAAAATAGAATGTGAATTGACATGCATATTTTCATCTGCTTAATTAACAAAACCATATCTCATTAGTTACAAAATGCGCATGTTAATAAATTTATGAAATCCGTATGAATGAAACTCGAAACCGAATCTTGAAACATTATGAATTATAAATATATTATTATAGCCCTTAATTTTACAGAAAATTAATTCACTTTTATGCACTCGAATTTGTTTTATTATTGTATTATTAAATCATGTATTAAAATATTATTCTATATATAGTGAATTCATGAATGAACTTATACATTTTCTGATGGAATACATATTTCTTTAAATATAATTGTTTTAATCAAGATGATTTTAAAATTTTGTTTTGTATAAAGGAATAATGAATACTTTTTTTAGAAAAAGGTAGAATATTTTTAATTGATGTATTATGATAATTTAAGGAAAACGAATATATATATAGACCAAATAAGACCAATATTGTCAATAATATTTTGCAACAAATTTGTTTAAGTCATATATATTGACTAAGATTACGATTGCGATAATTGAATTAATTCTTCTATAGAGCTTTTAATTATTTGATACATTTTGACGATAGAAACATTTATAATATGAACTCTTTTATTTAATTTTCCTAAAATATATTTTTTCCATAACAAAGAAATTTACGTATACATGAAAATAATAAGTATCGTTAGAAATGCGTTTAAGAAAACAATTTTGGAAATAAAAAATAATAGCCTTCAGTTTTTTTTAGATTAAAATTTTTTAACTAAATCACATTCAATATTAAAAAATACATTTAGGATAAACTTTAAATTTTGCCCATTTTCTCAGTTTTTTATATTCAATTAAGGAATATTTGACTGCAAGCAAAATATTTGGTTTGTGAGTGGATTTTAAAGGGCTAGAGATTAATGTAAATAACGTGGTTGAAACTTGCGCATATACATTTAAAATAAAAACAAAATGTTTCAATGATTAATAATTCAAAATTTACGTAAATGGTTAAAATATTTTTGAAGGATATTTTTAAGTAAAGTAAGTTATTTTTATCGGGTTAAATAACCAAAGGCTTAAAATATTTTCATATTTACTATTTAAATAATGTATGATATTTCAAATTGATCTTTTTACTTTATCAACACTGCTACTGGGAAGCGTAGAAAAGCAAAGAAAGAAATGAACAAAATGAAGGACATAATGTCCTTCATTATGCATTATTACCATCTATTTATTTTAGGAGAATAGCATATTTACAATTCTGCACATCTTCCTTATTTATTCCATTCTGAATTTCAATTGCATTTAAGAAAACGAGAGTTTTGCATAGGAAATCAATATTAATTATAGAGCTGGAAGATTTCTTTAGATTTTTTGAAAATAAATTTTGTTGATTATGGGATTTATTATTACGAATTCTTCCTGACATTTATGAGATTTTCTGTAAGGAAAAGCATTTGAAATTATCTTGTCTTAATGTTTTATTTAAAATATTTCTGAAATTTACAAACTCAGGAAGTAATTAAATTTTACTGTCACATTCTATGTATAATATATTCTTCACTAAAACCTACATTTTTTGTTATAAGAAATATATGTTATAATAGATAAAGTAAACGTGTGAGCATGCCAGTCACAAAAACTACAGCCAAATATTAACATCTCCTACAAGACATATTTGCACATGATAAACATTTAAGTACTACTTTCAGTTGAATTCTCCCAGCAGTTTAAGATATATTAATGCAAAGTCTTTTCTCTCCACACAGTCTAAAAAATGTTTTCATACAAATTACCTTGAAATTTTTCTTTAATTTCCAAAAAATGTATTTCTAAGCAAGTTTTTTTTCACTTAATAGGCATACATGCTCAATTGTTTTATAATGAAAACTTGCATTCCCAAAAATATTGTGCTATTTATTTAATGAATGATAAATTTCACTGTATACAGAATCAGTGTACACTTTACTAGTTTTTTTAAACATCTTTTACTATTTGGTAAGAATGATTGTGCAGGAATTTATTTGGTATATATTGAAAAAATAAGAAACATTAAATTAGCTCATTTTTCTGCAATGCATAATTTATTTCGTTATAAAAATATGTATTAATATATGTTATGTAATAAACACATAAAAAATAAAAGAGTTTCTGCAATACAAAAATAATAAAGTTTGATTTCATGGTTTCCACAAATGTGAGTAATAGAATGTTAGTGACTGTTTTTTGCTTTACGCCAGCAATGAAACTTGAACTTGGCTCAAATTGAGCTTTATAATTTAGGTAGAGACCACTAGAAATTTATTAAGCAATTAAAAGTAGGTAATATTAAATAAATATTAAGTAATATTAAATAAAATTCATTTATAGATTAAAAATAACAAAAGAAATACAAGGAAATATAGACTGCTGCTTGGGGGACAATACAAGTATAAATCTGTGGATATAAGTAAACTATTCAGGATCAATGTGAAAAAAACAAGAGAATAAATGCTATTAATTAATCAGAAAGTCCTTCAATAGACATAATTTCCTTTTAGACTTTATTGTAGGAACCTATTTTTTAAAATCAGTAGTCTGGCTAAGCTCAAAAGTAGCTATTTGTCAGGAAGAAGTGGTCTGGTAGTGAAATGATTGATAAACATCTCCGCTAGAGGGTTAGCAGAAAATGAAGGTGTAAACGAAAGAGTAAGAAGGAAAGGACATGGGCTGTAAAAAGGAAGTCCTCCTTCTTATTCCAGATGAGTTCGTTTTTACTGTTCTATCCCCTACTTCTTTTATCTTACATACCTGTGGCAATTTCAATCCGGTTGATACATTTATTGTTAGTTGTTTCCAGATCCTTTTAATGGAATAAACTATAGAAAATGTGGCACTAGGTTTTTGATTGCCATCAATCTTTCCTTGCTGTCCAACCAGATGTTAGTTATGTGTAGGTGAATATTTGCAATTTTGACTGATTCCTACAAAGCATAGGGTTCCACTTAGAAAACTGAAATCTCTTTGATTAATTTGATTTTTTTTTTTTTTTTGAAATTTCTTTGATGAAATGAAGGAGTTTTCGTTTCTGTGAGAGACAGTGTTGTAAAATTTGTTTATATTCTATCTTGAGTTCATGTTTATCTATTAGCTCATGAAATGACCAAGATGATAAAAATCAACTTTTAGGGAGCACTGTATGTCATGTGGAAGAGTGGTAATTCGAACGAGATAAGAAATGTTTCTTCTGGTAAGACAAACAATTTTGTTTCCTCTTCTATTAAGGGATAACTTGTGGAAAGTCTGTGATTACCTAGAGAGCAATAAGTCGAGGTAGTTCTGGTTCGCCAATAATGTTAATAAGGATTCCTTTGGAGAGGTGATAACTTCTTCACAGTTTGAAAAAGAGGTTTAACCCTTCCTTCAGGTTCAAAATCATATGAGGTTCAACCCTTTCTTTTACTGAGATGATAACTTCATCACAGTAAAAGAAAGGGTTGAACATCATATCGTGACATTATGCCAGAGCATTTGATCTATTATCATATTTTATACAGCACGATGCAAAGATCTCCACCCACTTCCTGCAAGTCTACGGACTTTTTCAAAGATCGAGATAGTTTTGTTATCCTCATTATTAATATTGACATGGAAGTTTCTCTTTTTCAGGAAGTTTGATTTGACTATTCTTTTTATACTTGACTATTCTTGACAATTCTTTTTCTAAGGGTTACATCAGAGATTGCATCTGGACAGCCAGTGAGAGCATCATGTAATATAGGAAAAATAATCTAGGATACAGCTTATCTAATTTATTGCCTCAAATGCTATCATTAATTTACTTCCCTTTAGCTCAGAGTTAGAGTGCTTAATTTGATGTAGGTTTCGTGGGGCACAGGGTCACAACATGGTTCGAAAAATCAAAAGCATGGAAAAACTATTTACTTGCATTGAATCACACTTTCAGTATCCTCCTGTCTGACACTTCTTGGAATGTGAGCATTGCCATTTTTCACTTGCCTTTCTATTCTTTGTTTGAAACAATCATTCTTTGGAATTCATATGGAATTTGGGTGACTTTGTGCCCCATGCAACCAATATTGTTTCAAAATTTCTTCTATAAGCAGCTCATTTTCGTGTTTCAAAGTGTTCTTGTACAATTGTTTATTTTTCTATTTCTTAAGAATAATGTACAACTTTAAGCCAATAGAGTATGATAATGAAATGGAATGTTTGAGAACTCAATCTGACAAAGTTGAATATTCTGCAAAAAGTATTGATCAATCCAATTATGATGAACCTGATAAAGAAATGTACAGTTCTCATTATAGAGGTAATTAGTTTGAAAGAAAGTGATCAGAAAAACAAGGAATCTGATTTAGAAGAAAATATATTTCTATGCAAAAATCAAACAGTTTCAAATAAAGAAATCCGAATAAAAAAATTAAAAAAATTGGCCATTGAAGAAACTTATAAGAAAAAAAAATTATTCAATTTAATACTGCAATGGTAGAGATTTTGTAAATACTGCTACTGAAATATCTGTATTATTCTACAATTAAAAAAATAAATATCGGAATTGTTCTAATTTTAACACAGAAATCATCCAATACAAGATGTTAATAAAAAAAAATTCTTTAAATACTTAGCATTATTCCTTACACAGCCACATATGAAGACGAGAATTATGCATATATTTTCTAAGAATCTGTCAAAAATCAATGAAGTCATTTCAAACGGGCTAGAAGAGATTAAAGGTTCAACTAATAGTTGAAAATCTGACAAGGGCAGTTATGTAACATGTTCAAAATCCAAGGAATATAATTTCTTGTACTAAAAGCGATATTTTCATTTGCAGAATAAGGCATAAAAAGACTGACACAAGAAGTTTAAGTTAGATCAAGAAATTATTCTAGTTGAATATAAGGAAATTGTGTGATGAGATTATGCTTGTAGCCATTGAGTTTTATTCTTGAGAACATCCTGGTGGTTAAAATTATCCATGTCAGTATCTGTCATCAAAGAGAGATCTGGTGTTCTTGTTGATATTTATTAAAAAATGTGGAAGGTGAGGGGAAACACTGGACATCACTGTTAAGAAACAGTTATTTTTGGGACTGATGTCCAGTGTTTCTCCTCAACTGGAATTATTGTTATTCCCAGTTAATAAATAGGTGTTAAGGTCAGTTCTTAAGATACCTATCTCCTGTTAAGCATCGTACATGAAGTTTCCAGATTATTACATGTATCCAAAAGGTCAGTAGTAGATTCCACGCTTGTTTCTTTCATCTTTGAATTAGGATGAGAACTGTATGCAGGTATGATATTAAGAGGATATTTATTGAAAGTGATCTTGACTATGACCGACTTAATCGAGGCATTGATTACAATTTATCTGAAATGAGGATTTATGTAGATGATGGCAAATTTCTAATATTTAATGTGAAATTTCTAATAATCTAAGAGGTATTGTAAGCCCAGCGCTAAGGAATGCAGGAGAGATTTGTACCTTCTAAAATTGGTTGGTGAATGATACGAGACGATCAACCTTACCTTCAAAATGATTTGGAGAGGATCAATAGAAAGTTTTGGTTTTCGGAAATTCGTTCAGAGTGTTAGAGAATGAAATAAGTGAGTAATTTGATTAAAGAAAATATTTTAATCATTGATTTACAGAAGTTTGGAATTTTTATAAGGCACTTAGAACAATTATTAGATTAGTGAAGTGATGATAGAAATTGATGAGAATAATTCGTAAAATTATGAGGCTGAATATGATTGGTTAAGGAGATTTGCTTGCAGTTAAAGGAAGTATTTGGTATTGAATTTGATATCATTAACTATTGGGTTATTAGGAAAGTTTTTCGTTTTATACGAAAATGAAAAAACGTATTGAGAAAAATATATTTTATTGTATTGAATATTATCAATGCTTGTCCAACTCTTTTACCATCTTTCTGGTCGAAGCATGATTTCATACCCATAAAATGATTAATTTTCACAAGCAAAAAACTGATTCAGGTGGCAAAAACGAAATGACTTTTCGAACAACCCAGTTGATTATTATAAAAGGGGAAATTAGAGTGAGCAGTTGGATGATCCATACTATGATTGGAACCAATACGCTTGTTCCTTAAACTGCAGTTGATGCGATATAAAAAGTCCGTCCTATTATGTTTTGTATTGTGGGAGTTTCAAATTGCCACAGTAAGTGTGGTGACTGCAATCTTTCTTCTCATTCCTATTCCTTAGCGCAAATTTAGACATTTCTAAGATCCAATCTAACTACCACTTAATATTATTATTTTTAAATGCATTTTTATAATGTTATAATGTTAATGATATTTATAAAGGCGTATGTTTAACAGTATTACTACAAAGTGTTTACTTATTAATATCTTTTCACAAAAACATAAATGAATAAGCCATTATTAAGTTTTTGCAACAAAATAAGAAATTTAAGAAATGCATATTGCTTTTTTATGATTTTCTTTTTATGATATGTGTATAGTATTGCTTTCATAGTGTAGACCTTAATTTTTATAATTTTATCTAAGAATATTACTTGACCCCTCTTTCTTTTTCTATATAAATATAATTTTTGAAGTGATTACAAATTTTATAAATTTCAGTTATATTTAGAAAAAATGTGCTCAAAATATAAAATTTTTTAGCTGTTAAAGGAATACTTCGATAACCACTTACGGACAGTTTGAAGTTTGTAGAAAAAGTATGTTTTCAAATATATATATTTATTAAAAATGAAAATTTAAGAAATGCATATTGCTTTTTTATGATTTTCTTTTTATGATATGTGTATAGTATTGCTTTCATAGTGTAGACCTTAATTTTTATAATTTTATCTAAGAATATTAATTGACCCCTCTTTCTTTTTCTATAGAAATATAATTTTTGAAGTGATTACAAATTTTATAAATTTCAGTTATATTTAGAAAAAATGTGCTCAAAATATAAAATTTTTTAGATGTTAAAGGAATACTTCGACAACCACTTACGGACAGTTTGAAGTTTGTAGAAAAAGTATGTTTTCAAATATATATATTTATTAAAAATGAAGTTTCTAGATATGTTTCGTTTTTATTTTTTCTTCTTTGTAATTTCCTACTTATTCTATATATTTATTGAAGAATGTTTTAGATATCCACATGAAAGTGACAGGAAGCTCTTTATTCTCAAGTTAAAATTGGAAACTCGAATAAGTGGAAAGTGACTTTTTCGATCATGTAACTTTAAAAAAATTGAAAAATATAAAAGAAGAAACGAATATTTCTCTCTAAACGTCTAAATTTTTCAGATTTCAATGATGAAGGATATAAATGTTTTAGCTTGCATTTTAAATTATTTCAAATATTTTTCGAAAAAAAACAAGAAAAATAGACATTAAATAAATATAACATAAAAAAAATATAAATATGAAGTAAATCTGAAATAATTCAAATTATTTTTTTCTGAATACTTATTGATCATCAGTGTGTTTCATAAAACTCATAATTTTCTTGTATTGAATAAATATTTATTAATAAAACTTTTATACTCCTTAGAGTTAAAGGTCTTAAAGTCAATGCCATCCCATTTTGAATTACGGAGATTAGTAGACGTTTTTATTTCTAAATGGACATATTTCGGTATCAGTGCTTAAAAAATTATCATGCGATATACCAAAGCATAAGTTGAAGACAATAATGTGGTAGTAAACATCTCCGGTGAGTACCTCATATGTAGAATAAACTAGTCTCATTAAATCAGAGCTGATCGTTGATCAAAATATTGTGCGTCTACCTTCATTTTCCGAGAATTCATCAGTAGTAATCGAAGCTAACTGACAAATGATTAGTGCTTTGTTTGTCGATTCAATATGGAGTTTGAATCTCTCCTGGGTATTGAGTGCTTGTAGTGGTTCGGATTGCAGTTTAAATTGAAAGTCTTGGTCTAATTAAGCCTGTGCGTGAAATATGATTGCTAAGAAAATCTCATTGTTAAGAAGAACGTGACTTCATTTTTAAAGTCTCCTTAAATTTTGTGTTCTTTTAAATGATATTGTGGATGAGCTGCTCTGAAGAATATATGACGGAAAAGATAAATAAACAACTTTTAAGAATTTGCTTGACAATTATAAACTTAGGCATATATTAACAGCTTAACGTAATCAACTGGTACGTGACTTCAATATATTTTTTCTTATAGGAACATATCATTCCTCATTCATCAATTTTCTTCAGGTGACAACATCAAATTCACTTTCTGTACTTTGAAAACCTATGTAACATTGCGTTTCTTTCCAAATTTAATAATTCTCCCACTTTATAGGTATCTTGGTGCTTTCTTGTAACGATACTTCATGTACTATTTAATTTTACTTGCATAAAATATCTAGTTAAGTTTCTTTTTCATAAATAAGCTATTTTTAGCTGCGGTTATTGATTCTATACTATTCCAGACGATATCATATTGTTATTTCTGGATGCCTTACTTTTTTACATAATTTTAGGCTGCTTGTTATTGATTTGATTAACAAACTTACTTTATAACTTTTACTATGTATATTTATATTTATATATATATTTTTAGTTTAACATTCATATATTTTACAACAGCAATAACATCCAACTACTAAAATCTTCTCTGTAAACAAATATTCGAAATCACTTAAATTGAAATATCATTTCTTTCTGTTCAAAAATAAAATTGCAGGTGTCAAAAATTGATAATTGTTTATTTTAATTGTAATTTCTTGGCTCTCGAAGAAATTTCCAAGTAGATAAGAGGTGCAGATAGCAGCGGCACCTGCCTTGGCTTAGGTGTCAGCAATCTCCTTAACCTTCATGTCAACTTGAGAGGTAATCCACTGAAGATGCATCTGATGGGACAGGGAAAAGTATTTTAAGTTTTTGAGTATATTGACTTTCACATGTCAGTTAGCCAAGTGTTGGATTGAACTTCTGCTATCTGTCAGGATCCAGATGTTACAATTATGGGTGATTGGCTTGAGCATTTTTAATCTCTCATTGATGGCGATGAACTCGCTATTTAAAACAGAACAGAAATTGAAATTCTTCCTCTTGATTTTTATTATGTGGTCCTGAGATTTGATATGGGTACCACTGCCTGTACAGTGCTGATCATTTTTGCTGCCATCTGTATACCTCTGAATAGTGTCCCAAGGGATATCATTAATTCTCTCAAATGCCAGTTGCTTAAGATAAACGGGAAGATCATTCTGTTTGTTTACTGGCATAGAAAGATTTTTATGGAAAAATACTCCATCAAGTTCCTCAGCAGGATCAAAACACCTTGTAGGTATTGCTGTTCCACAGTATCAGAGACAATATTATTAGTATATAAATTGCCAAATGAACTATTTCTTTTCGGTCTTTTATTGTTACGCCAAACTATAAGGAAAGCAAATGTTTGATTTTATAAACCAAGACCGCATAGTTTATTGTAATATTGGGTAAGACGCGTGTCTCTTTATTAAGTCCCAACGGCTTTAGATCTACCTCATAAAGCACAATGTCCTTGGGACAAGAATTCCGTAGGCCAGTGATGATGATTCGAGCAGCACTAAGCTGGATTCACTCAAGTTTCTGCAGATTAGAATCTGAAACAGAACAATAAATAGACGTATAATAGGATAGGCTTAATAAGAGAAATGTAGGTGTTTCTGAGAATGGTAGCGTTTGCTTCCCACTCACTTCCTGAGATATATTTTAAAATGAATTAATGAAGTAGTTTACATTGGCTGCTTTTTAAAGGAACAGAGATACAATACATGTAATTAAAGCACATGAATTGTTGTCAAAGTATTCAAAAGGCGATATATTCCTACATCTTTTCAAACATTATAAAATAATCAATCTTTCAGGTTCTGATGAAGATCAACTGTTAGGTTTTTGGTTCTATCAAAACTTCTAACAATATGTAGTATATGATAATTTTTCCATATATAATTATTCAGTACATCAAATAATTGAGAAAATATTCATCTCACCAAATCAGTAGTTCCTTAGAGTTTTTTTTGTTAATGTAACTGCTTCTGGAGTTGTTTTGCCCAAATGATACAAAACTGCAACTGTATTAAGCTAATCATTTCATTTTTGAACTCAATAACATCCACTGCTTTTTCTATAAGTGAAACAAATGCAATTTTTTAAGGAAACACGATAATAAATTTGTAAATTTATCAGATTCTTTGAATATTTTTAAGAGTTAAATTAACATTTGGTAAAAATCCCCTTGCATTTCTTATTTTTTAATTTCGTTGTGCTACCAAAACCTAATTATACTGTCACTTTTCATAGAATGCTCATTGTACTTGTATATTGTACCCTTTGCAAAGTATCTAAGTTGTCTTCATTTAAAAGAAATTTTATTTGATGTATGGTCAGGTTGCAATGCAAAACTATTTTCCTTGAAACCTACAATTATAGTTTATTCATGATTACATAGAAGCACATCTTCTCTTGTAAAACCATTTTCGTTCGCTTGACTTCTATCCTTATCGTAATTATTTATAGTTATTTCCTTATTGTAATTATTATAAAGTTTTTTTTTAATTTGCAGAGATGAATAGTATATTTGTATGAAATTACTTCTTAGAAAAATTTAAACCCTTATAATAAAAAAATAAAATTTTAAACATTTCCATTAACATTTAATTAATTCAAATAACTTCACAACTTAATAGTCTGAAGTTGAATGTGTTGCAGTTGAAGCTATTTAATTTGTTTATTCATAAGAATGTGATGCTCAAAGTATAGACATTTCATTTCATTAATATCAGAACGAATAGGCAAATTAAAATTGCGAATAATGTTTAATATATAAGGAAAGAAAGATGCACATGGAATATTGCAAATTAAAATGAATGAATGAATCATATGCAGCTTAAAGCTATTTTTTGAAAATAATAGTTTGGATAAATAATAAAAATTCAATGAAATCATACTATGTAAATATATCACTGAGAAAAGTTTTAAAAATATTAATATTGTGTCATATAAATAGGATTTTGTTTTTTTTATTATAATATTTATTACGATATATATGTATTATTAAGAAAATAAGATACAAATTATGAGCCCATTGACTTTTTTTCTCCTAAGTAAAAATAAAATGATTTGATATGGAGGGGGGATTGACATTAGTTTATTTTTTCTCACAAAATTAACAGAAGAAAATGTCTATCATTTTAAGTATCTTCGTTATAAATAACGTGTAAACAAAAATAATTGTCTTTGAAAGCAGATTCGAAATGTCTTAATGGTAAAACCTTTTATGTAAATTGATGTATACTGTCTGCCTTGCCGTTGCCTACTACTTAGATTTAAAAGTTTTTCTTCCTTTTTTTAGCTAAGAAGGAAAAAAGTGTTTGAATATTTAATGGAGTTTATTTCCTGAAGTGGTGGAAATAAATTGCACTTTTATTCCACAGTACTTTGTAAAACGAATAAAAAAACTGGTTGATTCCCAAAACTTGTTAGTTTTACAATTTATTATCATGATGATTCAATTACGTTTCAAAGGAATTTGAAGTTTTTCTGTTTTTACTAACATAAAATTTGTTTTTTTTTATCCTTTAAAGAGAATTTACTTTTAATTTATTTTGTGTTTTTTTTTGAGTCGTAGATTTAATTTTCATTTTGTAACTAACCTGTATTTCTTCTCAAATATGTTCTTTCAGATGTCAAAATTATTTAAATTATATTAAAAATAACAGTATGGATCATTTTAATATTTTACCTTAATAATGTTTTACGTTTTTGATTAAAATCATGAATATGCTATATAAATGAATATGCTATGTATATGCAAAATTAACAATTTTTATTTTCCTTAGGTTTTATCTATTATCATTTCCAGTTATATCTATATTCCTTTTCCAAAATGAGTGGTTCCTATTTGGAAAAAATAAGAAACTATTGAAGTTAAAAAATAAGCACACCCATTGCCCTAAATAGATATATGCATTTGAAAAAAAAATCTAAAAAAAGAAATTGAAGTGGAATAGGAGAAATACACAGTTTGATAAGGTAGAATTCGGAAATAAATACGTTTTTACAGATTTAGAATTTCTCAAAAAACCTACTGCTGATGAAAAATCAATAAATGGTATAAATAGTCAAAGACGTTTAAAAACATGATATTAATTTCATAAATTCATGTGAATAATTTAAAAATATTTAAAAATACTCAGATTTTCATGTTTTAATAAAAGAGGAGAGTAATTTAAAACAATTTTTAGTAATGATCAAAGAGTTCAAAGAAATATACTTATGCCTTTTTTAGAATATTCATTTAACTTTATATTCTATTAACAAAGTCTTAAAATATCAAAAGTCATTTTTTTGAGACTTTGGTGAATTTGTTTGTAGAAGAATAGAGAATAAGAAAGAACAACAAGAGCTGATAGCAACCTTCGATTTTAGGACTCTCAGAAAGAATCACTTAAATCAGTATATTATTATGTCAAAACTGTTGTTATTTGAAACACACAGAATTTGAATAATATTAATTATGTTATGATAATTTATAATATATATTCCAGAATTTCAAAACATTGGATTACATCATTATAATTTGCTTCAAAGGAAAACAAAATATTAATTATTTGTTATTATTTCATAAATTGAATATGTAACCTGATTTATACAGGATTGTAAAATTTTTATTTGCATTCTAAATTTTGTATATATTTTATTTCTATAGATGCAATATGTTGTTTATATGTAATTTAGAAACGAATAGGATTAGATATATGGAAGAAGTAAGCATTAAAATGTTATTAATTGTAATATTAAAACTTACACAAACAAAAAGAGAAACATAATTTTGAACAATGAATGCACTCTTGACAATGCACAATTGACAAAGCAATTTTCTCAAAGATTCAAAGTACATCATAGTTTTATGTAGAAATGCAAATAGCCATTGAAATTTAAATATGTGTTTGAAATAAAATTTTACAAATTAATTTAAATTCTTATTCTCGTGTTCAGTTCGTTTAATTTATCCACTTTCATCGTCATCATAATTTAGCGAGAATATAATATGACAACAGTTCACAACTAATTTTATTACATAATTTTATTTTCATAACAAAAATATTACACTTAACTAAAAGAGTTCAAATTCTTATAGAATACAAAATTAAATAAAAGTTTATTTTCAGAATTTTTTTGGTGTTATTTACATTTAAAATGGATAAATTGTTTAAAAATCACTGATTAGATTAAATTAGAAAGTAAATTAACTTTTATATTTTGCAGAAATACACTTTGTGTAATTGAGACAACTGAACAGTATTCAATAAAGTTATATACATTCCAAGTAGGTAAAGTAATATATTCCAAGATAACTTTCTTCATTCTTCGATTAAATTAATTTTTTTAATTTGAAAAAAATTCTTTTTCTAAAATAAAGTAATTACATTTTTCAATATTTTTTTATGATTTTATAATGCTTCCTATTATAATAATCTCTTTCTATAGTTATAATATTTTTATTATAAATTAATAAAAAGTCTCCAATTTCTTAATCTGTTATACTTCAAAATGCATTATTTTTTTGGAGATGGTTTATATATAGTGGCAAAATGTGCATTCAAATTTTAAATTTGAACTATAAGATGAATTAACTTAATTTGAATTATGAGATGTGTTAAAATAAAAAAGTCAATATATTTGATATAGTTAGACAAGAAAAAAAAATATGGAATACAAATGTAGTATTATTAATTAAAAACATTATTTGATGCATAAATTTGATTTTAATATTTAATTAAACTATCATTTTTTCGATTTTCTGGATACTGTTAACTATAAATTTATAAATGCTTCTGTAATTTGATACCAAAATACGATAAACATTTATAAGCTCATACCATCAAATATTAAAAAACTATAGACAATAAATTCAGTTACCTATTAATTCATTAATTTGTAAATATATAATGGAAATCATATTAATTTTATTTTTAAACTGAAAACATAAGTGCTTAAATAATATTTTAATATTTATATGACTATGCTTTTTTAATGTAGTTTAATAAATATTTTAATATAAGCTTTTGAAATATTTTATAACTATTATATTTTACATTGTATTTAAATATTCAAAAAGTAATGATTT
>JAPDSC010153302.1:0-29661 GCA_026290005.1 Latrodectus geometricus
TTATGAATATAAAAGCAGTGTTATTGCTAAAACTTCCAAGCAATCGTTTGATTTTTAGTAGATTTAAATTCTTTTCTTTTAAAACATTTTATTTATATTGTTGAAAACAATTTTTTTTTTTTTGCACATTCGATTTAAAAGTGTCACGTGGAATTGAATGAAAATAAACCGAAATTAGAAAAATGTGTAATTTATGTGATAAGGATTTTTTAATTTGCAATATATATGTGCAAAAATAAAAAGATCTAAAATTGCTGCTGAAAATGCCCTAAGGAAATCAGCAAGAATAAATATAAAAAGCACTTGTAAGAAAAGGTTAAAACAAATTCCAAGATAATTTAACGCAATGAAATGCTTGCCATTTATTTTGCAGTTCTAAGAAAATTTATAGACAAATTACAAGTAAGCATCATAAAATTATTTTTAAATCAATTGTTTTAAAATTTTAATTGCATTCAATTTTTTAAAATGAATAAAAAAAAATAACATTTGGCAAAACGTCATAAATTATTGCTTTTAAAAGTTGTTATAATTAAATGAATATAAGAAAATAATAATTTGAAAAGTTTTAAACTTTCTGATGATAATTGCTTCCATTTAGATAAACATGATGATTTTAATTAACACTTGTATTGACTCATGAAAGAAAAAACATTTGTTGGATTCATTATTCTAAAGGATGGTATATTTTATTTTTTACTGGACTTTTTGCAAAGGAAAAAGCTTATTGAATAAATAGGAAATGTGAACTTTAAAATATCTAAAGAAATGCTTAAAAATCAGCTATTATAATATAATTAAAAAGTATCAAGCAATCTATCAATAAGTAGGTTAAATATTCAATATTCTCATATTCAATCTCATATCAATATATATCAATTCTCATATTCAAGCAATCTAAAATATCTTCTCCATAAAACTAAGATTTCGTAAAATGTATTATTGCATAATAATGTAATTTTTCTTTAACTAGATATGGGTTTATCCTGAATAAGTACATTTGAAAAGGTTTGGGAACTAAAATTTTTTATAACAATGAAAACATTTTATAACAATGAAAACATTTTATAACAATGAAAACATTTTATAACAATGAGAAGCATTTTATAACAATGAGAAGCACTATTCTGTTTTCTGAAGTATTCGTTATTATTTTTTATGCATAGTTTGAGGAAGATATAAATTTTTAAAAGGCGTAATAAAAGTGTGCTAAATGGGGTGCACTATAATTACATAGAAACCGAAGTGACGACAGGTTATTCCTAAAATGTCCATAAAAGTTACATCTTCTTTGCAATCATTAAATAGTTTATTTCCTGTTTGTTTGATTATTTGCTTTATTTACACTGCTTTGCTTTTGATTGTTTGCTTTAATTCTACCGCTTTACATTGCACTATTTTAAACAAAACTTAACTAAAAAATGCTCTAAAGTATCTGCTACGGGACAACATTAAATTTATATTTCTTTTAACTTATATTTGCATCAAATTATGCAATATTTGAATAGCAATATTAAATTCAATTTCATTATAAACTTAAAACAATTTTTGACAAAACTCCTTAGGAAAATTTCAATAAATGATATTTAATGTAATTTTTAGTTAATTTTATCGTTCCTAAATAATCAGTTGTGTTTCGTAGGATATGAAAAAACTAAAAAAATGATTACATAGATTCAGACAGTACCACTTCTCAAAAAAAAAAAAAAAACAGTAGAAATTTTATTTTTCCAAATCTATTTTAAACATATCTGATTTCAAATATCATCATTTCTTGGTAAAAGTTATCCTTAGTTTAAAAATAATTTGTTAACTATTTAGGTAAACTACATAAAATATTTTAGAAGAATTTTACAATTTCTAAATTTTTTAAGAAATCTTTTTATAAATATTAAACTCAAGATTGTAAGCAAAATCAATTACAATACATGACACAATTAAGGGTAAAATCTGCTACATATATGCATAAATTCTGTTAACATTCAATTAACTTTTAATTGGGTGTTAATAGAATTGATGCATATATGTAGCATATTTTGCCCTTAATTGTGTTTTTTAAATATTAATTAAAGAATAAGTTAATTAAAAAGATTAGAAAATATTTTTCGTTCAATTCTGAAACAACATTCGAACTATTTTTATCCAAATTTATAGTTAAGCCCTCATTTAATCGAGAAAAGTTATTCAGATTTTTTATTAGTGAAACACCTATAAAATGAGAAAAATCAAATAAAATTTTGAAAAAAAAATAACAAAAGCAAAATAGGAAATATGTTAAAAAATATTTCTTAGCTACATAAAGAATTAATATATTTAAATTACTTATAATAAAATTTTATGTAAAGTAAATAACTCCTGATTTCACTCTGGTATTCTAAAGTTAATTAATACATTTATTTCCATAGTAGTGGCATGATAATTATAAAAAGTGTTACATACCGCTTAGTAACTTAATTAATTCATATGCCAGAATTTTTCAAGAATAATTTATATATTTTTATTTTGATTAAATTGTGGATTTCGAAAAAGTATATATGATCTCAATAAATATTTTTAATTCCTCCACTTATTCTAAACTTTGAATAATATTTTATTTGCTGATTATATATTTCTGGTTAATTCATGAAAGATTTATTTACTGCTTTAATTTTCTAGCATAAAGCTTAATTGGACTACATATAGAAAGATATATTTAATTTTTTTGATCATACAAAATCTTTATCGCTTCAAAAAATATATAGAATATTTTGAAAAAAAATTATTGTACAATTAACTATTACTTCAGATAAATTATTCATTAATCATTTGAAGGAAAACTATTTATGATTTGTAAAAAAGTTTAAAATTAAATTAGGTAATATATTATCAACAAATGTAAATCTGTAAGTACTAGAGAATACGTATTCTCCTTTCATTGCAAAAATTTTGCACTTTTTTTCACCGAAAATGAAAAATTGTTTCATAATATATTTATTCAAATTTTCAAAAATTCTTCATACTTTCCAATTATTAGCCTCAATAAGACTACTCAGATCATAAATAATATTATCATGTTGGTTCATAAATATTGTTGAAAATCATTCGAGTTCAGACTACTATAACAGAAGCAAAAATTTTGAATTAGAAGTTCTCTGATGAATGGTTAATGCCTCGATAAATTAGAGGCTTTTACAGCATTTTACTAAAAGTTTGCTAAATATATATATTTTGATGTTAAATTATTAATTAAATTCTGCAAAAAAAAAATGAGAAATCATTTGATATTGAGATTAGTAAAATCAGAGTTCTACTTTATACATTATCAAAACATGTCAGTCTCATTAAGAGATTTATCTGCTAATAGGATTTATTATTGTTAATCAAATTTACAGAACAGGAAAATATTAAAATAATTGGATAGACTTTCCTCTTAATAAGATTTAATATTTGTCAGTCTGAATTCCTGAATATTTCAATGTTTTGAGAATAAATTTGAGAGAACCGTTTAAAATTACCCAAGTATATAAGTTTTATGCATAGAAGAAATTACACAGTAATTTAAGTATCACTTTGTTAAGTGAGGGATTTTTACTTTAATTTTTGTTGACAATAATTTAAATTTTAAAGTATGTTACATTATTGTGATATTTTTAATTTAGATTGATTCATAAATTTAAAGTTAATATGTGCAGACTTACTGCATCATGTCTTTGTGATATAATAGAAACATTTAATTCTTAGTAGAAAATTTTTAGTAATTGAAGTATTACTTAGTAAAATGAATGACATTTACGATAATTTAAGACTAAAATAATCCAAAATTCTCTAAAATGTTGAATTTTCTAAATTTAGAATAGTTACTAAAACATAATTGTTGTATCAATTATAGAAGTGTTATTATAAAGTATAATTGATACGCATAACTCATAGTAAAAATGTTTTTCACTAATTTTAAAAATTACTTCTTAATTAGTCTAAAAGCAAGTTCGATAAACAATTATTAAACAAAAAATTAATTCTACGTACAATTTCAGTACAACTTTTTTAAAAATGTACATTTCATTATAATAAAAGTATCCACAAGACTTTTTGTCGCGTTTCATTTGAATTTCATTAAATTTGAGAATTTGCTGAGAGCTGATGTTTGTAAATAAAAGCTCTTTATAAATTTGATGACTGAAAGGATTTAGATTTAATAGATATATTTAAAAGATATACCCTTTAGATGTTATGGTTTATTTATTTTAGTATTGAACTCCTCTTTAAATCTAGGAGTAAGTTAGATCGACTCAAAAAACACAAAGCGTACAACATTTGTTACTCAAAAATACTCAAATATTCAAATGTAGTATCACTTTTTTAAAACTAGATGAAGGCTTTATTTTATCAAAGATATTTACAATTTTTTCGTCAGGAGTTAGGCAAAATGCATAGACATTTAAAAGTATGCTAAATTGATGTTATTAAAGTCTTCCCTATAAACTTGTCACCAAAATAGTTTTAAATTTAATAGACAGACTTATCCCTATGTAGAATTTAAAATTTCTTTCTTTCATTTATTGAACCTCTCAGTGCAAAAGAAGAAAATCGAAATTCCTCTCTATAAATTTCTTAAAAAACCGTTTAAATTTAATGGGTAGACTTTTCCTTTTGTAGAATTTAAAATGTATTTATTTCATATTTTGATCCTCTCAGTATTCTAGAATAAATTTATTAAACTTAGTCTTATGAAGCAGAAGTTACCCACAATTGTGTGTATTTTAAATATCTTTTTCTCTAATACACAATTATTCCCAAATTCTTCTAAAATACTATTCTCATACACATTAATTAATCTAATACCCAATTAATAGCCCATTATACCAGAAATTAAATTTAAAAGAAATCTTTCCTCGAAGAAGATTAAAAAAATTCATAAATTCATCAAATTCAGAAATTTGCTGAATTGCTCTTTATAAAATCAAACATTTTCTCCGTATAATTGTTGAGAGTAGGGACTTAAATTTAATAAATTGATTTAACATTATAAAAATTTGAAATTTACTTTAATGATTGAATTTCTAAGAACTGTTAAGATCAAATTAGAGAAGTACAAAGAATATTAGATTTAGATATTTAGAAGTGTAAGATAAAGTATTGGAATATATTATGAGAGATGTTATATGTCTTATTATTATAAAAAAAACTCCTATATAATTTTTTTCATACCTTTTTTATTAAATTTCAAAAAAAATTTTTTTATGAAAATTAAAAAACCTTAAAAAATATTTTTTTTGGTTTTAAGTACTCTCTTTATTCATTAACATAAGTCACAATAAGTGATTTCTAATTGTTTAAATAGCATGGGTAATACTGCGATTAAAAGTTAAAACGTATGCATATGTATCTATAAAGTTCTGTGCAAAATTTTAAAACTTTTATTTAAATTACTCTACCTTTGAATTATAAATTGTATTTTATATTTTCATATTGATACATTATAATATTGTGATATTAATAATTATATAATATTAGGAACAACATAGAAAGATTATTTTAAATAACAAATGTGGAATTGATTTTAAAAATGTTAAAATCTTATTTTTTAAATTAAATCAAAATACTTAAAATTAAGAGTGATTTTATGCAAGTCTTGAAGATAATAATAGTTTATTTATGCAGTTGAATTAATAACATTATTTTTCTTAAATTAAAATATTTTTGTTCTCTGCTTTGCTTTTTTTTTTTTTTTTTTTTTTTTTTTTTAATCCTTTTTTTTTTTTTTTCAGAAAGAAGAATAGAGGAATCAGTAGCGCACACCAGAGGGCGCTGTTGTTATAGGTCTCTGAAAGTCAACTTTTCTGCCAAGCACATCCTGTGGAAATGCCAAGTGCGTGATTTTCAGTCGTGGCGAGAAAACAATAGCTCGATGCCATTCCATCACCCTATCCTCGTATTTTCAACAGAAACACAACAGAAAATCTACTCAAAAAGTGGTGCCAGGACATCTATGCTTCATAGCCACGCCCTTTTATTCAAATACACTTTCATTCCATTGGTCGCTGATGTATTGATTCCGACAAATTATGCCTGGAATTGAAACACTGCGCACATATCCTTCACGCACGAATGCTTTTTACTTTCGAATGAAATTAGCTGCCTTTTTTTTCATACCTTTCTTTAATCGCATAGAAAGAAGAAAATGTATTTATTATTGAACAAAGTATTTTTATGCTTTGATCGTGATTCGTGGACAATTTTTTTATGAAGAACATTAGAATTCTGAAGGTCAGCCTCGTTGTGAATTTATGTGTCATACGCACGTTTCAAAGTTATTGTTTTCCGCTCTGGTAGCATTGTATGGATTTGGAGGCTTTGTTTTCTCATATTATTAACTGCGTAGAAATGAATATATTTTTTAAATAAAATGTTTTTATTCTGGAGCAAAATAAAATTATTAAAAGTATACAAAACTTTCATTGAACGAAGAAATGTTTTTCATATTTATCAATCAATGTTTTTATTCTTTACCCTTAAGTGATTATTTCTATTGCCAATTTCTAGAATTACATTTTTAAAGTTTAAAATCTGATATAGTTTAAAAATTGTTTAAAAAATTGATTTTTAAATGCCTAAACAGACAGTGATATTTGGTTGACTCATTCAAAAGCGAAACAAACTATTAAAGTTTCATATTTTTTGTTGCCAAATTTTAGAATATAAAATTACTATTAAATAAAAGGATTTTATATATCTTGAAAGTTTCATGTCATTTTAAAATAAATAAAATCAAACAAAGTCTGTGAATACTATTTAAAGATTCATAAATCATAGCTGATTAAAAGTACATGCTGTGAAAAATAGCTAAAGTATATTTTTTAAAAATGATAAAGAACTTCCATCTAAATTAAATAATAAATGTAAAAGTTGACATTTTAAAAATTCATTAAAATTTAATGTTTCACATTTAATCAAAGTGTTTTATAAGTAAGTTTATAACAAGCCAAATATTGAAAAAAGTAAACTTTATAACCCTTTTATGCAGTTAGATTAGTAACAACATTTATTTGTAAATTAAGTTATATAATCTGTTTATCATTTTGCATTTGGTTTCCAGAGAAAGAGAATAGTGGAAAGGGTTGCGTATACCAGAGGGCGCTATTCTCTCAGATTTTTTGAAAATAGAATTTCTTATTTAACTGCTATTTTTCTTTTTATTTCTTTACATTGATAGAAATGTGCGAATGAGAATTTGATACAAGTCTGTTAGAATATTATTGATCTTTAATATATCCATTACACTATCAACTTTTTAAATAATAATATATAAAACAAACATGTTTGGTTTTTATTAGATTATAGAGACAAAACACTTTAGTAATCTTAACAACTTTGAACTCACATAGTCCTGGTAACTAAACTACTATTTTTAAAATATTAGGATTCGAGATATAAGATTCTCGCTTTTACGTTTGTATATATATTAGGTTGTTCTGAAAATCATTTCATTTTTTCCACTTGAATTAGCTTTTTGTGAGTGAAAACCAACCATTTTGTGAGTATGAAATCATGCTACGACCAGGAAAATAGTAAAAGGTACTGGATTAGAATTAACAATACACAATTCCATAAAATATTGATTCGCTATACGTTTCTCATTTTCATACAAAACGAAATAACTTTTCGAAGAAACCAATAGTAATAAGGGAAATTTACTTGCAAGTTTTTCTGCGATTTTCTTTCTTGTAAGACGTAAATAACCCTCAAATATTCTTGAAAAATTTCTAGCAAGAATTTAACGAATGCTTAGGTAATCTCTGTTAGCCAACTGTTAGACTGTCCACCGTATGGAGTCAAATATGAAAACTTTTTGCTGAATGTAGCATGCAATCAAGATCTCTCATTATATATAGTATAAAATCCCAAGTTCGAATCTAGTCACTGTTGAACAATAAGAAGAGGTTTGTGCGTGGGAATTTTCCAATTTCTTTCTTGCGAAATTTTTGATAAGGCACATTATCCATGAAAAAATTTTCGCTGAAGACAAAATATTCACAGCAATTTTCATCTATTAGGGGATCAAAAAGTGCTATTAAATATGTTGTTATAGACTGTGATTAAGAGTGCATGTGTTTTAATAGTTTGTGGTTTTGATAAGTGGTTAGGGTCTATTGTTAGGATACTATTATTATGTTGAACGCTTCATATAGACTCATAACTGGATAATGAGATGTATTTATTTTGTAGTTTGCTTTTTGTATGGACGCAACTTTTGAATGAATGCTTTCTATTTTTCCATGTTTCTATAAATTAGATATATTCTATAAATTAGATATAAATAGACCTTTGATATAAGAACATGTTACTATAGGATACTAGAAATAGGGAAATTTAAAAATGCCTTACATCTACTTTAAAAAGTGTATATTAATTGGTTTCAGAGTTACGTGTCAAAACTAGCATGATATTTTTTCTTTTATATTATTTATGGTGACATTTTCGAAATCATCTGTAAAAAATAATTATTTAACCAACTTATTGAGTAGATAATCCAAATTTTCCTAAACCAGAGTTTAGTACAATGAGAATTAACGTCTTAGAGTTTCAATTTCTTGAAGGAGTTTTTCAATTTTTTTAGCAGGACTAGAGATGATAATCAAGCACATCAGATAGACTATGTAGCTTTTCATTGAAGAATCTACCAACAAATGCAACAATCATCTGAAAAATAAAGTTCGATCCCAGTTTATCACTTGTTATAAACTAAAGTAATAAAGTTACTTCATTTAATTTGTCTATTTTTCAGATTTTAAATTTATTTTTTAAGTAGCAAAAGTTTAAAGTAAAGAAATCGAACTTTTAATTCTAATTACCAAATTTCCAATCAACGACTTTTAGTTTTATATTGATTTTTATTCTCTAAATTATTTGTTATATGCTAACCATGAAATAAATTTCTAGAAAAAGCATAAAAAGGAAACTTATTATCAATGTGTCTCCCTAAATAAGTGTAAATCAAAATGATATTTCAGATAATTTTAAATTAGTGTATTAAAGCCTTTAATAAAACAAAAATACCTCTCAAAATTTAGAAGTGGAGCTGCCCAACCTGTCTAGTGGTTAGCATAACTGACTATGGATTTGGAGGTCCAGGGTTCGAATCCCGGTTCGGGCACGGATGTACTTTCTCTTTCCCTCTCTGTGTTTCTTGTCGTTTCCTTGGATGATGGATGCATGTGGACCGCCCTATAAACGGGTTTGCGGAGGTGTGGCGTGGGCGATGCTACTCGTACCTCCGTGGCTTTTTTCACAGGTGCTCACCGGGTAACGATAAAATGAGTAACAGTTTCCGGCCTTGTTGCGACAAATGGGCTAATGTTACTTACTTGCTCAAGGATGCCCGACATTAGAAATAAAAAAAACTTAGAAGACGATGAAATTCATCATCTTTATATGAATAATATTTTCTAAATCATAAATTAAAGCCAATTTTTATTTAAATTATTTAACGAACTTTTAACAGATTATTTGTAAATTAATATGCATAAGCCGATACACACACACGTTTACAATATATAAAGGTGTGTGTTACATTTTTACAATATGTATGTGTGAGTACACTTTTACAATATGTAAATTAATGGATATTTTAAACGAATGTATGTAAAAATTAATTGAAAAATCATACACATATATTCTTAAAAAAATAAATTCTATTAATTTTATAATATAGCACTATGTTTTACTATATTTATTACTAACTATAAAATTATTTCAGTTCATAATATAAAATGCGTCTTAATAGAAATTAATCTGAACTTTTAGTTTTTGTAAGCATCTCCATATTATTACATTGCTTAACAAATGCCTTTATCATGCAGACACAAATCTCTTTGTAAGCAAAATGTAAAAATAAGAAAAATATAAACACACACAAAATAATGAACAGTTTTGAACTGTTGCCATATCGAAATTCCTAAAAATTAAAATATGGAAAAGTTATGGGTAAAAATTACATGTTTGAATGAAATGTATTTTATGATATCATGTTGACATGCCAATATCTTTGTTTATAAGATGTATTAATAAAATATGTTATTATAATAATATGACTATATAAGATAATAAGTAATTATAAATTTTCTTAGTTATACAGCCAAGAATGCATTCCTCTGCTAAAATCGTTTTGATGATCTTGTGTTTCCGAAAATACTTTCATAATCAAAAATATCTCCTCCATGTAAACACGATAGAAATTTTACGAATGGAAAATCATGTTTACATATAGATGTAGGCAAAATAAATATCCTAATTATCTAGTCGTAATACTGCTGTTCATAAAAATTGTAGCATATGAAAACTTAATAAGTTTTCTTATGCTATTAAGGATATCTCGTGCGTCTATTTAAAGTAAATATTTTTATATCATTTATTTTATATTAATATAATTATGATAGTTACTGATTTTGGAATAATTAAGATGGATAAAAAAAATTCTACTCTAAAAATTTCTTTTTATAAAACATCTCAATAAAAATTCTGCGTACCAAATGTCTACCAAATAGATGTAGTAGAAATTTTACAATCATTTGTACATATCGAAAAATGTAGACAAAATAATAAACCTAAATATTGGTTGTCTTATAATAATATTGTATAAATTATAGCATAGACAATATCACTAAAGTATACTTAATGTGCGTCTATTTTATATTAATATTACGATACATAATAGTAAATGATTTCGAACTGATTTAAATTTCTAAAATGTACTTTGGTAAAATAAATATTTTCATAGTGTAAAATTTCTCCATAATAATTCACCGCCTACAAAATGTCTATAATAGATACGACAGAAATTTTTTAAGCAAATAATCGTATCTACATATAGAGAAATCTAGACAAAATAATAATCTTGTATATATTATTGTCATATTGCAATGTGCTTAGAAATAGTATAAAAAGTTATGTAAACATTATGTAATAAATAATAAGCATTTCATTAAAGGAAATGTTTAAGCATTATCTATTTTATAATAATAGTTAACTTAAGTAAATAATAGATTATTTATTTTCATTTAAAATACATTTTTATTTTATTTTTAATTTAATTATTTTTATTTAAAAATAAAAATTTATTTTTCTTTTTATTTTTTACATTTATTTTAAATATAAAATTAAGTTACATTTAAAATTATATTTAAAATATGGGAATAAGTAAAGTATTCCCTTTTTTATAAACTTAAAAATAGCAGTTTTTTCTTTTCTTTTTTTCTTTTTAAGTAAACATTCTGGTATGTATAATAATTTTTACTAATGATTAGATAATTATAACATTGAGATAACTGTTTAATTTATAAAATGTTTGCATTTTTCATGTAATAAATCAAATATTACTTATTGAAAAAGTTGGAGTGTTAGGATGTTTATTTTTATAATTTTATATTCCATTCACAAATTTAAGAAGAAATATATCAGTAATATTCCAAACAAATGTGAAATAATTATAAAATTTCATTGGATTTAATAAGTGGAAAAAAAAGATACGTGATGAATTTTAAGATCGCAAATGAAATGAATTTTACAATTTGAATTAATGAAATAAAAACGCCAGTTTGAGTAGAAAAACGAATAACATAAATAATTGCTAAAAATTCTACAAAACAAATGAAACTACTTCTTTATTATGAATTCTTACATGAGATTTGAAATTACGTGATGATGAAAAATATTAGGTGATTAAAAGCATTACGAGGGTTAAAGTGTTTGTTTGATCAGAATGACGTCAAATTCCGATCTACTGCCGAACTTCATTTTCACTTTTACTTGAAAGAGCCAACATCGTATCATTGCTTAGTAATAGAGCTACATTCTTATGAATGGAAGGCGTTAAATTCGATTCTAGATCCCTTGAACAACAGAGGGGATGTATGTATTTCCGCTTCTTGAGTGCACATTCTCAGGGACAGTGCTTTAACGCCGCATAATAATGAGCATAATGATTATATGCAGCTGTAAGTTATTTTAATATATGCTACATAAATTTTCTTCTGGAAGAGATATTCATTGATAGTTGGCCATAAATGCAGAGTGTAAGGGAGAAAACCAGGAAGGCTGCTAAATATCAATTTTGATTGGCTTGCATACAAAAAGTAGAAGTTTAACATCTATATTCCGTTGTCAAACAGTAGCTTGGATCGCATCTGGATTTTCCATTCAGAAAAGTGTTGTCTTACTACTAGATGAAAATTAGTCCTAAGGTGCGTGCTTGGAAGTTTTCCGGCTTCTTTGTGACACATAAATACTGTTTCCTGTTTATAAAACGAAGTACTATGAAAGAAAGGTAACGCATAGGTGTTATTCGATTTCCTTATGACGGTTTTCGGTCTTTCATTCCACTTTTTAAATTCATTAACATAAAAAAATACTAAAATTAATTGTATAAAAATTTTTTTATATATTCTTAATGTAAATGTTATGTTATTGATGTTCTTAATCTTTAAAAAAAATTTTAATTAAAAATCTTTAAATTAAAAAAATTAAATGCAATATTTCCTTCAGAGGCATTTTCCTACTGGGTTATTTTTTGAACAACTATCTCCGGATTTTATTATAACTCCATATTCTGCATTTTTTCAGAAATAATATTTATTTAAAAAAAATTATTTACAGATTAGCTGATTATATTAATCAACACACCGAAAATTATATTCTGATATCATTATAGTAATAATACTTTATAAGAAAAACATGAACAGTTTTTTGTGATTTTCTTAGAATTTATTGCTAAATTTGACGTAAGTGACTTTGTTATCGCTTTGTAATGTATTTATCACCAAATACTAAATAAAAAATAATTTAATAATAGCTTTTATTGTTTTATTGGATTATAAATAAGATTTTTATTTAAAAACACTGTAATTTAAGAAGTTAAGACATTTAAAATCAAAATTTTGTATGAAATTCTATATAAAGTAAATAAACGTAAAATATAGGTAAGTCCACCTAGTTCCATTAAAGGAAACGGTTATGATTAAGAAACGGGGTCTTTTCTCACAGAATTCCAGATAAGCTTAATTAAATTCTGACTGAATTCAACTTTTGCCAATATTAGCATGTGTGAAAACATCTGTGATGAAGTTAATAATAGAAATTAGTAAAAAAAATTACTAGAAACGAATATAATAACCGAACAGTAAATGGTATTTTAATCATTGTCATCAAGACTACTGATTACAGCTATTCGATCGGCCGGAATGTTTTCTGGAGGAAAAAATTCATTTATTTTACCTGACTCATTTTTCAATCTGCAAGACGGACTAGACAAAGCAAGGCATTAACGTTATTTATTATAAAACCATCAATCTTCCCGAGTTTAATTTAATGAAGCATTGTGCCAAAGATACATTTATAGGCAAGAAACGTCCGCTTGGATTCTCCAACTCCAAATGAAAATCTTCAAATCGAAGAATGTCTCGGTTACCTTTGTGGCCGGATGGAAACTGAATAAAGCAATATTAATAGCAACGTCGCTCGGGAATTAAATCTTGCCCAACAGAAGTTTCCCTCCGGCTTCCAACCCGTGATTGACGAAGAACCGTTCCTCGGGGCCTCCAGAGCAAAGTATGGAGCTGCATTTATAAAAGAACAAACAAAGTGGGAACTGGTAATGATATATAACGAGTATTCTTCAAAGACCCGTTAATGTTCTGCTAATAGTGACGCTGCATTGGAAATGCTTGAAAAGAGAGCTAGCTGGCTTTCCTTTCCGTTGAATAATGCAATAGTCTCTTGATTACAATGCTGAATCGCAATGATTCCTCCGAATGGATGGATCAGAGTTCGCGGTTGCAGTTTAGAGAATGGATATTTATTTATATATCGGCGCTTGCATTATTCAATTTTGATAACGTGTTAAATGCTAGTCAGGTTCCTTTTTAATTGGATGGTTGATAATCTAATTTACGACTTGGAATTAATTTAGTGTGTGATTTCAAGTTGAAAAGTTGCCAGACATTGCGAAACTCTAAGAACCGTTATGATTGAGGTTTTATGCTATTATAACAACTGAGACTTTGTATTGAAATCTATCTTGATTTTAATTACATAACTTATGCAAACGAGGTAGCTAAAATATTTTTAAAATTCTAAACATAAGTCAATATTATATTGCTCTTAAAGGAATAATTTATAGCATCTCAACGGATAATTTAACATTATAAAAAAATGAATAGTAATAATAAAATTTAAAAAAATTAAGATTTTTTTAGTAAATTCTAATTATTTAGTCAGTGAAATGATGGAATAAATTTCGATCAAATTATTTTCATGAAAGATCTGATAGAATCTGCTGATGTTTTGGAATTCATTTCATTGCATTTTCTTCTACTGATAGTGCCTAAAAATTCATCTAAATATAAATTTCTATGATTTTAAATATTGTTCAAAATTATCAACTCAATGAAATGATTAGATAATTTTTAAGAACTGCTATCCTCACAGTGATGCACAATCCTATAATAGTGACACAACTATTATAATATTGCCTTGATTGAAAATAGTGTTAGTTTAAGGGTTCATCCGATAACGTTTATTTTTGTACCTGGTAGTGTCTCAAAAATAAAATAAAATAAAATTTAGGTCTTTTTAAAACTTATCAATATGAATCCCTTAATAAAAACTGAACGCAACTGTTGCCATTATTACAAAATTTCCTGTTCTAATACAAACTGGTACAATTTTGGAACTTGACTGATATAGTTAAATTTATTACTTGATTATATCTTAAAAGTCCATAAATAAATTTTAAACATTTTTAACAAATAGATTAAAATTATCCAAGCAATGAAATATATATATTTTATTGGAACTTACCTGAAAACGTTTTTTTTATCATCTGATAAAGTTCTTATATTCTAAATAAATGTTTAACTGTTTTTAATAATGTACCAAAGACCCCAGCCAATAAATAATACAAAAACAATAATTGTAGTACTTTTATAAGCTTGGCTTAATGCAAGTTTGAGCTGTTTAAGAATTCTCAGTTGATTGAGTTTTTTTTTCTGATAGTGTCTTAAAATTTAAAATTGTTTCAGGTAATAATTAATTAAAAATTTCCGGTAAATGAAATAATGCAAAGAATACAACAGTGCTAATTTCACATGATTGCATTTTCGGACTTAACCTTATATCGTCTTTTGTCACGTGATAGCTCTCTAAACATTAATACAAGTGGCTTTTTAGATTTTTAAAATTGATTTAAATTATCACACTCAAGGAAATAAATATTGGAACACAGCTAAGTTGCTATTACAGAATTGCTTGTCCTGATTCAGGATATTACTATCTTGAATTTTAATCAGCATTGTTAAATTTACCACCTGACAAAATTCTAAAAAAGTCTAAATTGATTAAATTTGTTTTGCTAAAATAGAATAAAATTTCTCAGACAAGAAACGAAGTACAGTAATATTAATATTATAGATATATACCTATGCCATTTTGGAAAGCAATTGATAGGAAAAATTACACCCTAAAATTAAATAAATTTTCAGGATTTTAATCTACTTAGGCAATATTACCTAAGTGCAAATGTATCTACTTAGGCAATGCATTTGCACTTAATGAGCGATGCAAATACTGCAATAGTATCAATTCTCTAGTACTGCCATATTTTAGACTGGTGACATTTTGAGATTATCGGATAGCATTTTGTTCATCATGGGGTAATATCCTGAAAATTAATCTAAATTATTTCTTAAGGGTTTTTATAAATAGATTAAAATAAGTCAGATTATTTAACCATGCAAATAATACAATGGAATCAATATGCCAGAACTGCTGTGGTTGAAATAGATGTCAATGTGTAATTATATGATAAGTCTAAATTTATCATCTGATAATATCATGAAAATAAATCCAATTTAACTATAAAGATTTTTAATAATTGTTTAAAACTAATTAATTGGATGATGCAAATATTACTAAAATATCAATACTCAAGGACTGATATGGTTTAGACTGATACTATTTTGGAATTATCTAACAGTGTTAAATTTATAAAATAACTATGTCCTGAAAATTAAATTAAATTGAATTTTAAGATGTTTAATAATTGATAAATTTATTTAGCTAAAGTAATTGTGTAATGATTATCATATTTTTTCAATTACAGATTGGTCTGATTATTCCATTTTAGAAATTCCTGTTTGTTAAAGTGATTAATATTATTTGCAAGTTTAGTAATGTATTTAATTCAATAAAATTCATTAAAAAGAATCAATATGAAAAACAATTACATAATAAACTAAATTTATCGGAAATTGAACTTAACAAAGCCAAAATCAGTTAACTTTGAAATATCTTTCATGTATTATATGTTGCAACTTATGACATTATAAAATATTTTTATGGTGGGATAATTTACAGCATATTATATATTCAACACTTTTTTATTCAAAACTTTGTGTAACCATATTTTTTGCAATATGTACGATTCAATGTTCCATATGTCAACAGGAAAGATGTGCTATTAAAAGGATATTCAACTGAGAAAAAATAATACAAATATTTGAATTTCATGGTTATGATAATATGATGCAAAATCATAAATGTGAAAAAAATTATGTTATAAATAATTATGATATTATTATGTTTCTTGTAATAGTAAGCCTGAAATTTAAATAAAGATATTTATTTTCTGTTTTTTGAATTGCTTTTTTTTAAATCGTTTTCTTTAAATGAAGCATTTTCACACAATCATTTCATGCACATTATTTAATTACATAAAAAAAACTAGACAAAGTCTTTGATTTCTTTATATAAACATCGCCATGCCTAAAATCTTTACATTTTTGGGTTAGAATATGCATTAGTTTATCAGAATATTATAAATTAGTTTCATTCTACTGTATTCCGAAACTTTATATAAATATTACATAATATTTACATTAAATGGCATTCATTTTTTTTAAATTGATAGGTTATTTTTTTACCAGAATTAGCTAGTAATTATATAAAACACTGGAAGATAAGATTTATATCGAGCCTTGTTTTCCTTTATTTCACAAGTTTATAGAACTATATTTCTCATTAAATACAAGTTTTTAAATCAAAGGGAAATGGATAAATATCAACTAATAGGTTTTCCAATAATAAAAATCAATGTGTGCATTTAAAGATAACAAAATATAACCTTAAGTATAATTGAAATCAAGTAAATAAATACTAAACATAGCCTTGAACACATAATAACAATTTTCTTGTACTTTTTCATATAATTTTTACATAATATCATTCAATGACATTTAGATTTCATAGAAAGTTTCTACCACGGGCTATTATATAGAAATCCTGAATAAAATTATGACGTCTCATCTTCATAAATCATCCATTGAGTCTCACATATTCATTAATTATGAATTGCTTGTGACATTTTATTCATTACATTCATAATTTTGAATTCATAGAAAGCTTTTAACATGAGAATTTAAAGGGTATCATGAAAAAATTATGACGTCTTCTTTTTATAAATTATCTACAGAGCGTAGCACCATTTATTAATTATGAATTAATTGTAAGACTTTATTCATTAATCGTTATTAAATACATAAATCTAAATTAAAAATTAATAAAAAATAACAAATTAAATCAATATTCTGAATGTACTTCTATAATTATAGAACTTGTTGAATAAATTAGGTTGTATTTAAACAATCGCTGTGATAAAATTGGACTATTGTTCATAAAGATGAATATGCTTTTTCAAATCAGAGTTTTATTCATTCACTTTTAAATGAAAAATATTGTAGCATAGGTTATATACAATTTACAAATCGTAATACACTCAGAATGTTTCAGATTACAATATCAGTATCTTCTTTTTCTGAAACCCACAATGTTAACGAAATGAAATGCAAACAACAAGTTTTAATATTTCAATTTCAATTATAATAAACAAATAAAATATTGTATACTGAAAAAAATGTGCCTATCTAAAATTATATCAAAATTTCAAAACAATATATTGAAAAAACAGTTAGCTGACTTATTTTTATTTATAATTTAAAGATAATTAATAGAAATTTAAAGATTTTATTTATAATTTAAAGATTAATGAATTTAAAGTTTTAAAGTTGAAGCATTTCTATCCCTTTTTATTACATTATTATAAGTTCCTGTGTAACCGTACATTTTAATAGTTATTCATTAATAAATAACTTATTTTCTCTACAAAAGTATTCAATATAAATCTTTATAATTGTCTACAAAATATTTTACAGTTTCTAATTTTTATGAATTTTGTGTATAATTGTTGTTTTTTCAAGTATAATAAAACATTTCTCATAATTACCTGAAGAAAACCACATCAATAAAACTACCACATTAGTCTATATCACTTAAAAAATGAATGCCATATTTCAAAATAAAATGCCGCTCTAAATTTAATAGCCTGTGACGTAGTCATGAGCATTCCAAATGTAAATTTTTGACCTATGTCTTATAATATACAGCATATCAGTTAAAAGTGTAAATAAAATATGGTTATAATTCTAAATTAAGGCAGGTACACACACACACACAGACACACACAACTGTGCCATATAATCTATCACGCCAAATTCTAAATAAGATGATTTTTTTGGCGGATTTAATTGTTTATCTTTCGACCTGGTTTTTTTCATTACGTCATAGAGAATGATAACAATAAGAATTATGAAGAAAATTATTTTAGCAACTCTAGTATTTACGAAATCGCGAGGAAATTTTAAAATATTTTGTTCCTTTTTCGCATTTTTTAAAACTTTTCGGGAGGATAGTTCGTCTGAACTTTTTTAGTGTGTTCTACAGATTTCTTGACCTTTGGAATACTTAAAATCCCAAGTTCTTTTTCATCTTTCAAAAATATATATTTAACACTTTTTATTTATCAAGTTTAAATTTATTATTTAAATGGCTTTTTCAGGAACGAATTTATTACATTAAAATTACAACATCTTTGTTGCATTATTTCATATTTACATTTCTTTTTCACCAAAAAATTTAGAATTAAGATTAATGGATTATACGGTAGCTTTGCTTTATTAGAAATAAAAATATATTGTTCATGTATACTCCTTTATTTACTCCTTGAAACAAATTCATGAGATTTTAGCTCCATACTATTAAGAATATTGAAACAACAAAGATTTAAACAAAGCAATTGTAAATTTAGATATCAAACATGATTGCTCCAAATTATCCAAGTTATATAGATCTTGAATTAAATTATAATCGCAGAATTCCTCGTCGGTTAATCATTACACTCATTTTCTAGCAGGACAATGTCTATTCTGGGAATATAATTTTGTCACCTTTGAATCCATATATTATTGATATTTTATGCTCCTCGAATATTTTACCCACTTTATAAATCACAGTTAAAAATTTGTTTTTTTCATTTTTAAGTAATTATTCATTTAGGCATTATTTTTCACCTAATTTAAAGCGTTATTTTTCTACCATTTAAATATCCCCTCTTTTCCAAATTTGATATCTTTTGAGCATTTATTTATCCAGCATCCTTAATACTTTTCATCTCACTATCATTAAATCCGAGTTTCCCTTTTCGGTTTTAAATATACATTCTTAGGAAACATTTTGAGATTAAATACATTGAAAATAATCAAATAATCCCGAAATTTTGCAAACAAGCGATTTCTTTTATTACACATATGTGAGTGGTTACCGTTTGAAAAATAATGAATACTTTTTTCACTTTTAATCCTAATTCTTAGAAAACAGTTTGCTTTCTGTAAAGCCAGAAAAAGTTGGTGCCTGTTTTAATTTTTGTTGTCATCGGAACTTTAATTCCATGGAGACAAAACAACTACAAGCAATTAAGAGTTTGCATAAGTGCGATTGATCCTAAAAATTCAAAACATATTTATCATAACTGCCGTATTGACCAGCTTTAAGCCAATTAATTATGCCATACAGCAATAAAGGCTTGTATCGCACAACTATGATATTTATTGGTATGAATAAAAGCATAGCAATAAAGGTTCTACGGCACAACTATTTATTGGCATGACTAAATGCTTCGATATAGAAACAACTAGTAATTTTGTAGAGCTGAATAAATTCATCAGTATACAGTTTATGACTGGTCAATATGTGCTGCTAACGCTTTTACAAAATCATGTTGTATAAAATGATTTTGTTTAAAAGTTTTGCATAAATATGAGCTGTACTATCCTAGTAATTTACAAATTTACTTGTTAATCATATGATTTGACTACCTGAAATTTTTATTTTGCGTTGTTTAAATTATAATGATATCAGTCCATTTATTACTTTTTATAACGGCAATAAAGGACTGTATTCAACTATTCAACGGAAAATCATTTTCTTGTATAAAAAGTCTGATGAAAATTCATAATTATTTAGGACCAAAATATTCTGGAATATACAACACATTCGGAAATATGATCAATGATCAAAAATAAGATTTTGTCTTTCCCAATATTGATGGTCAAAACCTATTATTGTGTGTGTGTGTGGAATATATAGTAATGTCTGCTTCAGATTTGTTATCATTCTTTACGCACACGTGTGTGTCGTTGCATGGATATTAAATAGTTTGGTTTGTTTGTCACTCAACGATCATTTTTTTCGCAAAATGATGAATTAGTCAGGGACCTTGAATTGGAATCCGAACAATAGCAAGCATCATACCTAAAGGTGGGATTCGAACCCATGAAAGTTGAACCAATTGCAATAGTGCTAACCATTCGGCTACCAGCTCGGCTGATGTCAAGCAGATAGAACTTATCATATATTACAACATTCTTTGTAAATCTAATCTGTTTCTATGTCTGATGAACAATTTATTTCATACGCTTATTCGCTAATTGCATTTATACACACAACAAAATCCAACAGGATCTTTATAGTGCTTATTGAAATTATCTTTTTATCAAAAGTCTATGGAAATACTTTGGATTTATCACATTTATTAATCTATTTAATAAAAGTCTATGAAACTACTTTGAATTTATCTCATTGAATCATCTTTTTATGAAAAGTCTATGAAAATACTTTCTATCGTCTGATTATCTAAAAATCTACAGAAAAAATAAAATCTAGAAATTTAAAAATCTAATTTATTATGAGACAAAAATCATATAAATATCATTTAAAAAATCAATTATAAATAGAATTTAATGCTCCTGATACTGATGACTATTCAGGTGTTATAGGATAATACTTTAAGAAAAAAATAATAATTTGAATTAAAAGTTTGGATAAAACTGAAACGATTAGAAACAAACTAGTTAATAACTCATTTAAATAAACCAGAATACGAATTAAATATCAAAAATGAATAACTTATTAAAATGTTAAAACAATACCAGCAGTAAAACTTTCAGTATTTTCTTAATTGGGAAGGAATTTTCTGCGAACTATTAAATTTGAAATTTTTAACTTCTTTTAAATGCATGAATTTTTTTTCTGTCGAGTATCAGCCAGACTGGCAATATGGGGTGTGCTTTTCCACTTTTTCAACTGAACCATAATTTGTTGTGGAATCCGACTTCTTCAGTACACAGACATAACCAAGAGAGAGAGAAAGAGAAAGTACATCCATACCCGAATCGGAATTCAGATCCTATTCTCAGTCAGGAATGCTGGGCCACTAGATAGTGTTGATGGCAATTCATGAAATTACGTACATAATTAACGTTATTAGAAATTAAGCAGCTAAAAACTATAAAAATAGTCTTTATTTGAGTAAAAAACTTGGTAAATTTTGTGTAAGACATTGAACGAATTATAGTAGAAATAGTAAAATCGTAGTTAAAAATAAAGTATAAAAAGGTTGGAGCTAATTAGGAAAAATATATCTTCGTTAAAAAGAAGCACTAGAAAATTGTCAGAGTATTCAAAATTAGAGTTCACAAAATTACAAAAAAGAGCAAAAAGGTTTGGAATTTTATGTTCCATATCTTACCTTATTAATCAGATTTTTAAGAAACCATCCACGAATCTAAATAGTTTCATCTTAAATAATCATGGTTTGCATATTATACAAGATATTTATAATTTTTTAAAAAAGTTTATATCATTACTTATTTATACTAAAAGTAAACGCTTCATTAATTATGAACTTCTATGAATATGTCGCCTAATACTGATCCAGCTAGTTTAGTTATTTAGAAGATTTTGGGAATGGTTTCATTATATAAAGAAATAAATTGATTGAAAGAGAGAGAGAGAGAGATTTTCAGCAATAAAGAAAATCAGTTTTAGAGATTTTTCACTCATCAATATTTCACTATACGAAACAATCATTTTTTATGCTCCAAAAGTATCAGATGTTTAAGAAACAGTCAATATTTTTAAAAGAATTTATCTCAACCAATGATGCTTTGCGTATTAAAATAGAATAAAAAAATTGATAATTTTTTTTTATGAATTTTTATATATATATATTTGTTATATAAATATATAAATATATTTGTTACATCATTATTTTTTAGTATTAAAAATGAAATTTCTATAGGTAATAAACTTTTAAGTAAATGTCTTTTGTTTATTCCTCTTGTGTTTAGTTATTTCAAAAACTTTGTGGTTTTCTTTATGTAGATCATTTGATTCTTCGAGATAAATTTTTAAGAACACAAAAAATTACTCGAGAATCATCAATAATCAGCATTTTTTATTAATTATAAATCAAAAATGCATAAAGGTTCCTTTTTTATGTTTCAAAAGTTGCGCATTGTGATCAAATTTTTAATAAACATTCAATAAATCCATCAAACTTTGTTTCAATCATTTATAAATATTTTATGCATAAATTGAAACAAGTTCAAATCATTTATATATATTTTATACCTAAAATGTATGAAAATATTATGCTTTTATGAAATTTTATAAAATTATACTGTTTAAACTACTATTTATTACATTATTTATTAATATAAAAAATGAAATTTCAACTGATAATAAATATGTATGAGTATGGTTACAGTTAATTGTATTTGCTTAGTTATTTCGGAAATATTATAGGTATTTATTACCATTAATTCGTCATTATTGATTACCACGTCACCCCAAAACCACATAAACTAAAGTACAGGTTATAAGAACCTCTCACGCCTAAAAATAAAGAAAATGTAAATGATTTTGATTCTTTCATTTTCATAAAACATTGTCCAGAAATTACTGTGTAAAAAATTAATTTCATCGTCTCAAACGTCATGTCACGTTTACTTAATTACAACAATCAGAAATCAAATTTTTTTTAGAAACTCTACCTTTATAAATTATAGCACACAAAAGTAAAAACCCTTACATCCCAACTTAGGCGTTGTGTAAAATATTCACTGCTTATAAAAATACCGATAAGGGTTCATAAAAACAATCTTTGCACCTGAGTTCACATACTCTATAATTCTAAAAACGACAGAGTTATTCGTTGTAGATAGGTTCTTCACTTATTCAAATGGGAATCTTTATTTATGGCTTTGGCAACGCATGGCAGGTGCTTTTCTTGTCTGTGATCACATAGTGGCAAAGTTGGGGGGGGGAAGCAACGAAAGAAGTATGTACATGCGATAGGAAGAGAACGTCGAGAACTGTGAAATGTAACCTGTCTGCAATTTACCAAGTCTTGATACTTGGCAGACTGGTTATCTAGTGACATAAATACCGAGTCGCAATCTTATGTTTTCACCTGCTCTGCCTTGATTTCCATCTCGAGAAAAAAAAATTGGAAGGTTCCTGGGGAGCGGACGTTGATTATGCAAAGTGTGAAAGACACCCGTTGCCTTACAAGAGGACCTCTCGTTTCAACGGCAATAAATCTTCCGCAGGTCGCTCAGCAAGTAAAACGAAAATAATTATCTGTAGATAATATTGAAAATATGCGAGTGGTGCATATGATTCAGAAATATTTGGCTTTATACATTTTTTTTATAAAAAAGATGGCATTTGTGATTTTACTAGCCAAAATATTCATCAATTATTACAAATCGGTAACTACTTTACTAAGATATATGAGATACTATAATAGGAATCTCAGCGATTCAAAAATTTCTATGAATCCAAACTTGGTATTTAAAAATATATTTACAACTGAAATACCACGCCGCCTACTCTGTGTAGTGGTTAGCATGCCTGACGACGGAGAGGGAGGTCTGGGTTCGAATCCCGGTTCTGGAATGGATGTACTTTCTCTCTTTCCTGTCTTTGTCTTTTCCTTGTATGAATGGAATATGAATGGTTGCCTACTATCCTTTAAACGGGTACTTATGACATGTGTGTTCAGAAGTCAAGTTAGTCTTCTGCCCTTGTGGTTCCTCTCCAAAAAAAAAAAAAAAAAGCTTCATACTACCCTATGCCAAATCTTCTGGACCTGGTGCGGGCTTTCCAGCACCAGGGGGATAAGCAACAAGAATACAACTAAAATATCACAATTTAGAAAATTTGCAAATTTCTTCCTGTTTATATTTGTACCTCAAATTATTTGCTCTTAATTATAAGATGTAAATTTACAAATGTTATCGATCTAATCATCATTAATTTTGTTAAGATTTGTAAAGTTTTCGTTACATTCCCAGCTGCCTATATTTCTGCCTACCAAAGCCACTTAATTCAGGCAACCACTTTACATTTTAATTATGGTCAGGGGACGAACTCGATGTATGACATTGCCTCATTGGAAGAATAGTGGACACTTGTGATTCTACAAAATTGCAGAACTCTTCTCAGTACTCTGGTCATCACCTAGTATCGAATTCATTACCTCGAGTCTGCAAAAACGACGCTTTTTCTAACAAGCTTTCCTAGCACTCACATTATAATTTGGTGTTACTATCGATAGTTGGAATTATATCTTCTAAACACCAAATCTATTGATAGCAACATGACTACGATGAAATATGAAAGATGTTTTATAGGATTGTTATTGCGATATTTTTGATCTGCTTGTTTATGCTCATCGAAGAGAATAAACACATCCAATTAGTAAGCGATTCCCACGAAAGACTGGCATGATAAATATTTCTATACAGATCTGTCATCGGCAAGATCAAACATCGAATTCTTCCAAGTAAAAGAATTGATCTTATTTCTTTCACATTATCAAAAATTCTCAATCAATATTATGTACAATTAGAAATTTTAAATTAAATTGAAAAAAATTTATAATCCAAAATAATTTAAGATGAAAGAATCTATTACGAAAATATCTTATAAGATACTGTTGACGCAAATACTTGATTTAATATTTTTAAATAATTTACATTGTAACATTTTTAATTAATTATGCTTTCAAACAGAAAAAATATTTTGATAATCATACAATATTATCTAGTATTAACAAAAATGAACATTTAGGTAAATTGCTAATTTACTACAAAATATATAATCTCAGTCAATAAGTTTTAATTTATCATGCATTTCATTTTAGCTAATTTTATTAACAGTCAGTGTGATCGATTATTTTTATTTCGGTAAATTAAATAACTAATTAATGCTTTAAGTCAAGCTACTTATTAATAACTTTATATTCTGTTAGTTTAAACTCAATAAATTATGAGTAAAAATCTTAAAATAAACTATTTTTTTCTTTATTTTTGATTCTCCTCTTTATTAATGCCATTATATTTTCAAAATAATCCTAGCTGATCAAGCTTTTAATAAATATCAGAACATTTTGAAAAATGAATACGATATAAGTTAATGATTATTTTATTTTCAACAGTAGAGTACATTGCTTCCCGTAAGTATCAATTAAGAAAAATGACTTAATATATTCAAAAATTTAAAAATACGAACAAGTTAAACCATGAATAACACATTTGGAATCTATTCAAATTTTTCATCGAAATTGCAAAAGGCATGGGATTATTTTCCATCAGTAATGGGAATGCTGCTTTCGGAATATAGGGTCTCACGCTCGATCCCAGTCATTACTGAACTCCAAATGTAAGTGTTGTATTTCTGCGTTCTGAATTATGTTGCTGTTGCTGAACTAAACTAGACCTCTTGATGACGACAATCAATAAAATAATGGAAAGAAAATATATAATGATTATAAATGTCTGTTGTTGTAACAGATGTTATAAATCATCTGTTGGTACATCAATTAAATTAATTTATTTAAAAGTTATTTTTGATTTTGCCTTTTGATCTGAATAATTATTTAGATGTGACTCAAATTTTAAAATTCATTTTATAAATTTTCCTCTGTATACTGGTTATATGTTCTATTATCGGGGTATATATATATATGTGTGTGTAAGGAAAAGGCATAGAGACCACGTCCTCATCAGGAGGGAGATGGTAAACTATGCAAATAAAACACCTTTTTCTGACTAACACGAAAGACAAAGGTCTAAAAATATTCGTGCTATTCCCCCGAAAAGTGTCCCTATAAGAAGAAAATAAAATTATATCAAAGTTGAAGTAAATGGAATCAAAATAATACATTGAAAAATAAGCAAAGCAATACAATGAATAATTGTTTGATATTGTATTTGCTTTTTCTATGCATTGTATTTACTGCTTTATATATATATATATATATATATATATATATATATATATATATATATATATATATATATATATATATATATATATATACCCTCGTTACTGAGTGGCTGGCTATTCTGTTATTTATGTGAATTATATGTACATTTCTTAATTCAAAATTTCATTGGGAAAAAATTATGGAAGAAATATGGAATAGCTCGTATAGTAAGTTTTGTTCTAACAGTATTAATTAAAATGACGGTCACTTGCTGTTACAGAGTTAGTTTATTTTTAATTTATTTAATTATTTGAATTGACCGATTTCTTTTCTTTGTTTTTAAATTTATTCAAGCCTGGATTTTCATATTTGAATTTGTTTATATTTGATTTTCTGTTTTCTTTTAAGTTATCTCATGAAGTTGTATGGTGATTTTCAATAAAGCATTATATAATGCTGAATAGCAATTGGGCATGCGTGAGAAACCATTTAAAGGATTGGACAAAACACGAGGAAGTAATCGAAAACCTCTCATTACCGGCCAATCCTTAATCAACCAAACCCTTTCTACTACCGGAACGGAAAAAAAAGGAGGAATCGGTATTCCTGATCTTTTATCTTAACTTTTCAATTTAAAGAGTAAGGGCCCCAAGGCATCAGAAAGGGAAAAAAATCCCTCTCTGAGATGGCTACAGACAATTGAAATTAAAAACAAAATCCCGTAATGAACATCTGCATACGAAATCAAGCAGATGATCAGAGTCCAGACAAAGCGTCTGTCTGGCAAAAGGGCGTTGTCCATCTCTGCTCAGTCGCAAGATTAGCATAGAAAATAGATTTACCACTGCCCAGGAAAACGTCAAGAAGATCGTATCGTTTGCATGTGTTGTTGAATGTGGGTCCACGGTGGGTTCCTGCCTTAACAGATGCTCCCAATTAAGGAGAATTTATCTAGACGCACCTCCCGGAACATTGGTGGGAATTACATGTCCATTTGGAACGTGTAATACAAGCGGAAAATAAAAACCGACAGATATTCAAATGCATCCGTTGAAATAGACAGAAGTTCTTTGTGAATTTAAGGTTGTCCTTTTTTTTATTTTTGTTTATAAATCTCATTTTATCTGGTGAACCCAGGAGCTTAGATGAGGGACTTCCTGCTTTATTTCCTTTTCTATGTAATTTTGAATGCTCTTTGCACAAAACAATATAGAAGGCATAAAAATGCAAAATCGGGACATATATTCAGTGAATTGGAAAGCCTAAATCTAATTGTGTATTAAGTTATTTACTTTTATAAAAAAAAAAAAACTTAAATTTAAATGTATAATTATAAGGAACTTCCTTTTCTTACAGCTGATGTATTTTCTACTCTGTTTATTTATTCATATATTACAAAGTACAACGGAAATGTAATTTCCGTTGTACTTTGTAATATATTAATAAATTTATAAGGACAAAGCCATACCAAATATATATATAATTAACTTATTAATTCTTTGTAGATTTGATATCAGTGTTTTTTTTATAAAAGCTCACTTCTATTGTACATTTTTTTCAAGTAATTTTAATTATGCCATTTAATAATATAAAATTAATTTTCTTCATTCAAATTAGGTGCTTGGGTTGAGTGATAAAAAATGTTACCCCTTGGTTTTGCGATAAATATAGTGATAAAATTTTATTTCTGGTAACCCTGACATTTTTAAATCTGGTAAATTACAAAGATCTTACCCTATAAAAAATATATAAAAAGTGTTAATTAATTAATCACATTAACTTATCGAAAGGTGTGATTAAGTTACGTCATTTAGGTTTTATGATAAACTCATTTTATTTTAGTTAAGCTTTTGTGTAGCGGCCATTTTGTTACTCAAATCTGGCGGTAAAATAAATTGCCAAAAAATCAAGAAGTATTTGTTTGTAAGTATTTATTTTCACGTTATAGCTCGTATTCAACTGATGATCAAATCCTGAAATGGCTTACAAGTGTTAAAAATTTTTTAAGATTTAAATTCATATTAATTGTGTGCTAGAAAAATATAAATAGAAAGTAGTATCTCTCAAAATTTTTACTGATTATAAGCTATCTAAATGTTCATAATTCACAAATAAAATAAAGTGCTGATCTTGCAATTCAATTGAGATTTAGAAACTTATGAGGTAGTCGGCTGTATTTTCAATATCAAATATTTTGATATATCAAAATACCAATAGCACAAATTATATAAAACAATAAAGTGTGAACTTGGGAAATGATTTAAGGGTAATTGTGGTTTAACTTGCAAAATTATCAATTCTTCCTCATTCAAAGCATTTTCTTGAGTTCTGATAGTTATTGCTGTCATGATCTTGACTATTGTTACATAATAACAATTTATGTAAATTACAAAGTAGGCGTTACTTTAACAACTATTGATATTCTATATTGATGCTGCATGTTGTCATATGAATGGTGAAGCTGCATTATAAAAAAGACATTAATGACTCATTTATCGATTCTTACCTTTCAATTGTTCAAAATTTAAATTCATTGTTTCCATATATTGTTTTGATAGCTTCTCAAACAATCAAGAAATTATTATTTAAGTTTAGAACAATGGGATTTTTCATACATAATTTACATTTATTTACTTTTAACAATTGTATAATGAGCTATAAAGAACAAAAAATGTCAATTTTTTAAACTTATAGCAAATGGTATATAATTGCAACGACATCATTACCTTGCAACTACGTGATTTATTTACTAAAATGAAAACAGCAAAAATATATTAACTAAATGAGACTCAATAATTGCAATATAAATTTCGGTGCGCCGGGAACTATTGCTAGTGAAAGTTAAAATTTATATTTTGTCAACCTTTATAAAATTATAAAGGTAATAAAAAGCTATAATTTCAACCAAAGTTAATATATTAATAATTTTTCATCACAATGCAACAGAAAACTATAATAAACAAAGCCGTTATAGATATAACCAAAAAAAGTCTGATTCCTTGTTTCTTATTAAGAGAAATGTAACAATTTGAAGCGAAAAATAAAGAAAAAAAAATCAGTGGCTATAGAGAATATAAAGAATAATCTTAAAAGATGTAATTTTACAAATCACTAAATTCTTTAGATTCTTATTGTGAAAATACTTATCTGATGTTCTATTAATATATATATATATATATATATAT
>JAPDSC010153302.1:29761-51594 GCA_026290005.1 Latrodectus geometricus
TATATATATATATATATATATATATATATATATATATATATATAATACAGATAGATAGATACATCTGGAACTGTATAACGATTATTTTTAACAAATATATTAATTTTAACGATTTGGATGAAACAGTTTTTAAATAAGACCACAACAGTAAATACCTTATAAAATATATAGCAATAATAACGAAAGATATGATGAAAATTAATAATAATAAATAGCAAACATTATTTAAAAAAAGTACTCTTTCAGTTGAATGTCCTTTAAAATTGAGACGAGATGCCATTGGATCATTTAGCGCTTCGATCTTTCGTTCAACAGTTCATAAGTTCGATCTCCAACGTCGATATGAATGGTTAAAAGCCTAGTTAAGCAATAGGTCCTAGCTAAGTAAAAACGAGTATAGAGAAGCTGGTTATATCACATTTTAAGCCATTGAAGCTAAGTTTCCAAATTTCAGATACATAACTTACATATTTATTAATTTGAATAATTCCCCCATTTAATTAAGTATTAAACCTAGAGTATTTAAAACTACATTCAAAATATTTTTGAGTATATTTTATGAATAAATATTATAAAATCTATCAAAGAATCTTATCACTGAAAAAATAATGGAAAGAAAATATATAATGATTATAAATGTTCATTTTTTTAAAAATAATTGAAGTTAGAATATTTTAAAAAGGATAAATGCTTGATGATCAAAAAGGATAAACTAAAAAAATAGAATAATTTAAAAAATTACCAAAATTGATAAATATTTAAAATTAATTTGTAATTAGTAATCATATAAATAAGTCAAGTGTTAGAATGAAAATAAAAATTGTATAAATTACAGACAAGCATTTAAAGGCGGGATTATCATAAAGATTCAAGCAAATGTTCGATACACTTCTCTAAAATTATTATTCGAAAATAAATCAAATTTTGATATTTCCATACAAAATTCATAAAAATTAATTACATTGCGTAAAGTAAAAAGTATTTAGTATTGTGTGTATGGGTTCGATATTTAACTGAACCAAATACTAAGTGCGTAGATATTTATGCATGTGAAGCAATTTTAATGTCCCATCATCGTAAGACCTACAACAGAGGGAAAAAGGTGCCACCTCAGCCATCGTCTTCGTCATGTGATTGTGGTGAAAATAGTATAATATATAAGTATGCTGGTTAGGTTCAATGTCTTCAGGCGATGGGAATAAGTAACCAGAAGTGCAATGCAATTGCTTTAGTTTTGGCTATTAATCATAATATAATAAAAATAAATTCATATTTAAATAATTGAAATATTTGAAGTGGTTTTAATATAGCAATTGTACATTTATAATTTCATTTGATACAACACATAATATTACAGAAGAAAGTATGGTTGGAAATACTTATATCTCTTGACAACTTGCAAATTTACATGAAATTTAACTTCTTATTTGAACAAAAATGGATATTCGCGTATTATATCCATAAAAGTACGGATCCGAATCTCACAGATTTTAATTTTTTTTTTCAAAAAGTCGAAAAAAAGAAAAACCTTTGATTAACATCTTTATTGCAATTAATAAATGAAATTTTTTTTGTAATATATAAGGTGCCAAATTGCATTGTTAAGCGACTTATATTTTTATGCATGATAGACGGGTTAATACGTAAGCACTCGAAAACGAAATTAAAAGGGTTTGCTTAAAACACGGGTGGCCAAGATGTCGACCACGGTCGACTGGTAGACCGCGAAGACATTTTAGGTAGTCCACGCGACCATCCCGATAATGACTTCGGATATTAACAATTTAATTTATGACATAGAATCAATGAATTATTTAAAATAAAAATTTACTACCGTCTACGCTTTAAAACCCAAAACAAACTTTGCAAAGATTTACGATTTAAAGATTTGTGATTAAAGGGTTACGATTTAAAACCTAAAACGGGCATGATGAGCGTGATTAAAACATAAAAAAAAACTATAGAAAAGTATGCATCTCAATTAAGAAAACATGAATTGAGAAACTTCCAAAACATGGAGGAAGAGTGCATCCATAATCCAAACCGAGACTTCGAAGATTTCGTATAATACTTACTTGTTTTATTTGAAGAATTTGAAAGAAGATTCCCTGACTTAATTAGGTTGAAAGAAATACTCAATTTTATGATATTTCCATTTAATGAAAATGTTAACATTGATGGAGTATCTGAAAAAATAGGACTTTTTACAGATATCACATCAGTCACGATCAAGGAAGAGAAATATTTAAATTAAGATGCGATATATTTCTTAAATCCAGAGCATATTTAGCGATACTGATTTTTGGAAATTAATTTCTGAGGAAACATTTCCAAATATTTACAAATTGATTTTGTATTTGAAATCATACTTTGGATCAAGGTATCTTTACGAATCTACTTTTTCAACCATGAACAAAAAACAAACATTGGTCGCATTTAACAGATGAACATTTAATTTCTTGTTTATACATTGCAATAACCTCGTACCAGCCACAATAGGATAAACTTGTCACAGATATACAGTGCCAAATTTCAACTAAACGAAGTGAATAGGATGGTCAGTTTTTGATTTAGGAATACTTAAATTATTTTCGTCAGTAAATTTTTATAAATATTAATATTAAGTTTTTCTAAGAAAAATTACATAATTTACCATTTTTTCTTGTTACCGAAAATAAATATGTACTTTTATTTAGCTCTGCCATTGGTAGACCGCCTTCGATTTTTTAAATGTGGAGTAGACCCCGGATCCCAAAAGTTTGGCCACCCCTGGTTTAAAACAATAAAAAGCGCATATTTTCAACTTTTTTATCTTAAAAAAATAATTTTTAATTTCCGTTAGAGCTTAGGTTTTTGTAATAACTTCACTATAATTATGTTACTTTTATATTTAGATAATGTAGATAAATGTCTTTGTTTAGTTTTATGTCTGCTTAAACTGATTGTTACATTTATTTTTAATTTAAACTTATTTTTAATTAAAACAATCATAAGAATATTGGTTGTTTGTTTAGAAGCTTTCTTTCCTTGGGAATACCTTGATAAAATTATTTGAAAGGAGTTGATTCAATACTGTTCCAAATTTTTGTTCTGTTTGAAATCAAAAGCATGAGAACCCGGTGGCTTAATTCAGAAAGGTATCGTTCTCATAACCGAAAGGGTGCGAGTTTTAAACCTGAGCCTATCAAAAATCCGTTGTTTTCACTACTGATGACTAAGACATTATATCATGGTCGCAATACCCATCTATTGGTATAATGAGAGGGGGAAAAATAGGTGCCAGCTCATGTATTGACCTCATCATTTGACCATTATTTAAAATTACAAGACTATGGGTATACTTAACAGCTTTTAAGTCGGCAACCAGAAATGTATGTAAAAAAAAAAAAACAAAAAAAAAATGTGCTACGTTTTTATGAAGGGAATTTCTTTTAAAGTTGGCATTCGTTTTGGATTTAGTGAGTGCATTTTGGATTTTTATTATTAATATTATTCATTTTACTAATATATGCTTTGATAAAATAATCATATCTTTAATGAAATAAATAAATTTTTTTTTAAATCTAGATTTATGCCTTTACGGAAAACACAAAATCCAAGAGGTGTTTAAATGAAAGCGAGATCGCCCGCGCGCGTCGACCGTTCAGTTATAACGTCGGCTGATGCTCCTTGAAGAGACGTAAGAAGAAAAAAAATGAAAGCATTTTTATATTATTTGCATTTTTTGAACTCCACAAATTGACTTTGTAAATAATAAAAGGAAATAAAATATAAGATATTTCACCTATGAAATTGGATTAGTTAAATAGAATGCTCATCGATATTTGTTGAAGCAATTTATAATATCTCATTTTCAGTTAAATTGCTAATTTGCTTGCAAATTATCTCTTAGTATTTTATTAGTCTTCATTTGTAACTGCAACAAAATTAGACTTGCATTTTAATACTTAAAAATAGAAAGCATATAAAATATTAAGAGCTTTATTTTCAAAATATGATTCTCTGAATCAAGCACGGATATAAGAATTAATTTTAGGTTTGTAGGACAAAGAATTTGGCTCTCATTAGTGTCAATTTAGCGACTTCCTTAAATTTGACGCCAAATTTGTTCTTTAATCCATGAGAATTCCTTAAAAATCAATGAATAGAGACAAAAATAGTGTGATAGCAGATTGCTTATCGAAAAGTTTCAATCTATTTGGAAAGAGTTTATTTAGCACTAAACAGAGATTGAACTGGAAGATCTGAATGGTCAGTTCTGTGGCTTTGAATTTAGCAATTTGGAGATTCGATCTCAACTTTTGTAGTAGGTCTGGATGCTGTAACAGTCTGAAACCCATGTTATAATTTAGGTTCTAAGCGAACAGGTTTTATGTGCAAACTCAGTAAAATGCAAGTACTCATGTAAAAAAGGTATAGTAGAGTAATAACAATAATAAATAATCTATCTAATTACATTTAATATTCTTATAAAACAATGACGACTAAAGAGTTTTCTGAAAAAGCTAAATGGATTTCGTATTTTTAATGGAAACATTACATATATTATTCTTACCAAACTACAAATTATTATATCTTGAACTAATATAATTTTCGTTTTCTGAATTACTAATACGAAAAAACACTATGTCAAAAAATTGCAGTACTTTACAAAATCAAAAGTCATTAAATAATAAATAATTAAAATATAATTAAAAATCATTTACATATATAAAATATAAAACGATTTCGATAATTTGTTTTTTGCTCTTCATTAAAATACATTCTCACCGTGATATGCAGAAAAATAAGTTGACCTGTAATAATATTTGTCCAAATTAAAAAGACTATTTTTAAAATTCAATTAAAAAAGAAATTGAAATTAAAGCAGTTAAAATATTTTAACTATTTCTTGAAAATAGAAGGGGTGAATTTTATCGAAGGATCCCAATGGAAGTTCAATACTCACAATGTATGCAGAGATTGACCTTTTGATGTCTTGCTTCAGGAAGTAAGATATGCTGTTATAAGAATAGATCCCTATAGAATTTTTATTAATTTTTATAAATCATAAAAAGGGAAATGCTGGGATTTAGTAAATTAGTCCACTAGGGCTTTCGAAACCTGCCTCCTAGATTTACTTTGGCAAATGCGATTACCTGAAAGGCCAGGAAATATAAAATCCATCGCACATAAAAGTTTTTATGTTCAAACTTCGCGCGGTAACACCGTCATGTGAGATTGCATGTTGGAGTCGTGTCCTGCCGTGCTGTAATGATCTTCTTTAAATTACAGTACTGTGGCTGTTACCCCGGCATTAGAAGGCATTTACCTGTAATTAGTCTGCCCTTCTGCACACAGGGGTGGTCTTTGTCCTGGTCTTAGGATGCTAAGCGCTTAAGCACGGAATATATATTATAAGTTGTCGTCACGGTTTAATGTATTCTGGCCATAAAAGTCATTCAAATTATATTAAGCAGCTTGGGTGGCCGCAAGGGCTGTAGGCATAAAAAAACATCCAGTTGCTTTTTTTTGAAGAAAAAAAGAAGTTATAAAAAGCAAATATAAGATTGAGTGTTTTATGCATATGAGATTTATTTGATACTTTATTATTTTATATTTTATTAAAAATTGATATACAATGGACATTTTCAATATAGAGAACAAATATATTTTTAGATAGAGCAGTTATAGCAGGTATTCTATCTATGCGTATATCCATTTTCAATGTATTACTTGTTATTCTTTTCATATTTTTCTATAGATTGCTTTATTTTATAAATTTTTAATTAGAAAACAGCAGGTTTTTTTAGAGTCAAGATTGAAATTAGCTTTCAAAATAATTTTTATTTCAATTTATTTCTGGTACAATTTATAATCAATGTCCTTGCTCAATTTTTTAGTCAATCTTTAATTGTTTTAATGATATGATGTTCTTATTTTAAAGCTAACAGTATTGTAACTGTAGCTTCACACAGAACTATCTTGAAGTGTAATTTCGCAGTTCTGTTTTACAAAATCTGTCACAAATAGATGCATAAATACAAAGGATGTACCTCTCTCACTAGAAATCTACCATACACTATAAATACTTGAGATCTACCAATCACTAGACATAAACTTTTTTATTAGCCTATGCCTACTGATTGATTAGTTCTCATATCTACAATTTTTATATGCATGCTAAAATTAATTTAAGAAAAAAAAGATCTATTACTCACTAGAAATCTACCAGGAACTAAATACTTGATATCTACACTCATTAGACATAGATCTTCCCATTAATCTATGTTTACTGGTCTACATTTTTCTGCAGTCCACATACCTATGTTTTTTATGGGCATGTGACAATTATTTTAAGAACAAAGGATCTATCAATCACTAGAAATGTACCATGCACTAAATATTTGATATCTACCAATCGTTAGACGTAGATATAGATCTTCCCATTAGTCAATGTCTACTGGTATATGTTTTTCAACAATCCGCATATCTATGTTTTTATAGGTATGCGACAATTATTTTAAGAAAAAAAAAGATCTACCATTCAATAGAAATGTACCATGCACAAAATATTTGATATCCACCAATTTCTAGACATAGATATAGACCTTCGTATTAGTCTATGTCTACTGATTGGTTGGCCCGCATATCTATGTTTTTTATATACATGTGACAATTATAGCTTTATGTTCCGATTAAAATATTATTATTTTAATCTGAACCTATAGCTTCATTAATATATATGTATTCATTAAAAACGATATGATTTAATTGGTAAGATGAATCATCAGAAAAGTCCAATTCATTACAAGTATTTCTATCTGTTGCAGGATATGAACCCATGAACTATTGAGCTAAAGTCTAGAGAACTTTCCATTTAGTTACACCTCGACCTATTTGCTTTCAATAAAGATATTAAACTTAACAAAACTGAAATTTAAAATCTATACAAAACTAATTAGATTAAGTAAATGTGTGTGTGTGTGTGTTTGTTTGATTTATACAACTTGTGTCCGCATTTATACAACTTAATTCAATAGTTTAAAAGTATCAGAGTTTGAATAAAATATATAGCTTCTGTTTGATGTTTCGAACTTATTCTCTACCAGCTCTGGGTCCAAAGGAATCAGTTTTCTATTTCCCTAACTATATCGCACAGGAAGAAAATATAAACAATAAAGAAAACAATTTTTTACTTTTTTTCATATATTAATTCATAATTTTCAAATTTTAAACTTCATATTTTTCATAATTAATTTGTTGTCTGATTTATAATAACATTTATATATCTCTTACATAACAAATTTTGTCTGTATAAATAAAGTTTTAATTCCAAATCAATTACTATTTATTCAATTTTTATAGTCTTATATTTTTTAAAAAGAGGTTAATTTGATTGGGTTAAATTATTGCGATATAGTTCCATCAAGCTGTTTCAAACTACTGAAAAAACTTTACTATAGCGAACCACCTCTTGATTTTGAACCATGGATAAAGGACGGAGTCAACACCTGAGCTACCCCACTATATTTACGGAGAAGCATTGGACTATTTTTAGGTTTTACTATCCATAGTTTTACTATGCATCTCTTAGTTTAACGATCTTCAGTATCTTCGGTATTTAACTAGCTTTTATTCAAATAATGAATATTTTACATATTATTTCATAAATATTTATATTTGCCACAATGTAGAAAAAAAAATGTCCGATCTGATTGGTTTGTCCAAATTGCTTGATAGTAACAAACATGTGCTCCTCTGATCAATATATTACTGACGAGATTCACATCTAAAGTGGGGCTCCTCTATAAGCAACATTCCAGAAACATTTTGTGGCACTGATATTTGATGCCCATAAATTTTTTCGACAGTACAATCTTAAACAGAACAAGAAGAATCAGAAGAAATCTTTCAACAATCTCAACGAGAACAATTGCTTGACCAATCCGATTCCACTAATCCTATCCCTCAAATTCAAATGAATTAAGGAGGAATAGTTTATCTCATTTTCTCTTTCAAAACGATATGTAAAAATCGTACATCTTCAGAAATTTATTTGTGCACCATAATTAATATTATTTAATCCATAAATAAATATTATTTAATTATAAAATCTTATTTATTCCCTAGTTTTAATAAAACTCTAAATATTTATAAAACAGCCTCTTTATTTTATTGCATTATAATATTACATTACAGGTTTCCAGTTTCTGACAAACAACGCAGCCCAACTACCATATCATTTTGAAACAACTTAAGTTTACCAGAATCTAAGCCATCTTCAAACTTAAACTTCACACTACATGAACAGATCAACCTTAAACCCTGTTATTAATTTAATATGCCGATTTTTGGTGGAGTCAGTCTCGGAACAGATACCATCAAGGCATTAAAGCTCCACCTTTCAAACCTCCAAATTTTTTAAGACCCTCTTAATCTTATTATTTTTAGTTCGTTTGGATTTTGACACATTGTCCTATGGCTTACAAACTTAGAATCATAGATATTTCTCATCAGGAATGCGAGGTACAGCTTATACCGCGACTCCACCCCTCATACCAATTACTCTAGTCTCGAGATTAAAAGACGCAAACTGTTTGTAGCTAATTATTATGTACAGTGGAGGCCAAAAAATCATCAAACTTCAAGGTGATTGTCGAAAGTTTTATTGCTTAATTCGTGGTTGAAAAACGCATAATTGTAGTGCCGTCATCTGGCGGAAAGATATTCTGACGACAAGAAAAAAAAATCCGCCCGTCAGAGTGAGAGAGAGCCAAGCTTTGCTGTCATTAGCGATCCATTTCCGATCCATTGACAGTTTTATCGGAGACAAAGTTGACAGCTAATGGACGAAAAATGCCACCACGGCCTCCATCAGTCTTCATAACCGTAACTGCCACAAGTGAGCGTTCTTGGAGGTAGATGACAGTTCTTACAGACTTCCAAGTTGTTACATTGTATTACATTTTCACCTTGGATTTAGGCGCTCGTCTGTAACTCTTGCACGCAAGTTGCACATCATTAATAAACTATGGAATCATCTTCGATTAATCGAGAAAGCGAAATTTGAGATCGTTTTCTAATACATTTCGCTTTCCGGTCACAGTTAACTTTAATATATTGGTTGTTTGATAGTTTTTGGAGCATGTTTGTAGTTTTAAATGAAGAAATAGGTAAACAATATTCTAACAATTTTTGCTGTGTAAAAACATTTTCCGATATTTTATATTGAATTGTATTTAAAAAATCAATATCTGATAATTATAAGTCAAAACAAGAAAGAAAAAAATCTTTAAAATTTTTTTACAGTTAAATGCGCAAAGCCGCGCATATCATAAGTACTCCAAAAAAAATTAGGCATTTTTTCTCCAATTACTCTAAATTCAGAAAGTTAAGTGCTAAACTTTGAAAGGTAAATTATTTATTTCTGAATTTTTTTTAAGTAATTAACTTCTTTCTTTAAGTGAAATAATGATGACATTGTATCTTAAATTACATTATGACATTGATATATTTATGATTTTTCTACAACTTAATAATGATTAAGTAAGTTTAATTAATTCCATTGTAATAAATGAAGTATGCTTAATAAATTTGCTTTAATTAGAAATGCCATTTGTGGGTTATTCAATTCAATTCCTTTTCAATAAGAAAACACATACTTAGCTTTTAACAGAAAATTACAATTTAGAAAATAACAATAATTATTTTTGAACTATATGTGCTATTTCTTACCTTTGATCGAAATATTGTTTTGATCAACAAAATGAGGTCTTATTTAGAAATCAGCTGAAAAGAAATCAAGGGATATGTGTATATAAAACTTAAAAATCCCCGCTAGATATGAAGTTATTATTAATAACTAGGTAGGTATATTGTAAATTATGAGATTCAATTTTATTTGCATTTTAATATATTTCTAATCAGAAATGAATTGGAAAAGCGCAAAATGCATTCTTTGTTGGGGCAAAAAAAAAGCCTTTTCACAAATTAAAAATGAATATTGGTCATATTTAAAAAAAATGGAAAAATTTTAAATAAAAGAGATTTTATTTGTACATGTTTTTTCTTATAATAAGCAATTACGAAGGGCTGTCCACTCTATCTGGTGGTTACAGTACCTGACTACGGATGGAGAGGTCCTGGGTTCAAATCCCGGATTGGGCATGGATGTACTTTCTCTTTCTCTCTCTGTGTCCCTTCCTCAGATGATGGATGAATGTGGCTCGCACTATAAACGAGTTTGTGGTGGTGTGGCGTGGGTGATGCTACTTATATCTCCGTGACTTGGTTCACAGGTGCCCACCGGGTAACGATAATATGAGTAGCAGTTTCCGGCCTTGTTGCGGCAAATGGTTTAATTACTCAAGTGTGCCCGCCCTTAGAAACAAAAATAAATTACGAAGATATTTAAAAGGACAGAAAAAAAACTCAAATCGTTTTTTATGCGAGCACAGTTCCGGATTGATATGCATCATGGCATAAGCAATTATATAGTGCGTTCAGATTGACATTACTTATGGCTTAAATTGATTACAAACAATGTAATCAATATTTCGAAAGGAAACGTGACCTATATTTTAAGATAACCGAAAACCATCCGGATATAACACCTTTATAACCTTCTTAGTTTAACTTTGTTTAACTTAAATGGAAAGATTATTATTTTGTTCGCTAATTCTTTAACATAGTTTACTTTCGAATATAAATAAACTTAATGATAACATTATAAAAACACTAAAAATTCAATACAAGGATTTTTAATCATTTATAATTTCCTTTTATTTTAAATCTTCTTTTGAGTTTGACCTTGCTGTATATAATGTTTATTTTTCACAATGAAAAATAAATTGCGTCTAAGTGTATATATTACATATATATTAGAATATATATGTAATATGTATATACTTATACCCAAAAAACACAAATTTTGCAACATATTGTGTTTTTCGCGTATAAGTATACTTTACAAAGAAATATGATTATTGTTGATTTTTATTTATATCGTTTTTAATATGCTGATTTGCAGAAAATAAAAAAAATACAATTTGAAAAATTTTTTGTCATGGAATAAAAAATGGAGCATTAATCAAAGAATGTGTGCAAATCTCTAAAATCTTTGGAGATGGGTCATTTAAATTGAAATCATTTACGAATACAAGAAATTTTAAAGAAATAAAATTCTACGTACTTAGGTATAATTTTTAATAACTATCAATTTAATATTGATCTATTAGATGTTCATTACTGTTAAATGTAAATAAATCACACCAACAATGAATAAAATCCATTTGTACTTTGTTAGAAGACTGAGTTAAAGTCATGCGAATTTACTGATGAATGTGTTGGAAATATCACTATAGATGATATTGAATATAATTTGAGATCATGTTAAAATTTATTAATGGATTTATTGAATATATCAATGCAGTTAATATTATTGAATATGAAATAATTCGTAACATAAATTTTCTTTCAAATATTATAATTTTTTAATTAATTTGTAATTTGAACAATAAAAACATTGACAAATCGACTTTCGATTGTCATATTTAGAGAAATAATGTATTTTCCATTATTAGGTATGAAATAAAGCAAACTGAATGTTTTGCTTAAAGTCACGAACCATGGTCAGGTGTTGATCATGTCACCTGACCATGGTTTGGAATTACAAGGAGCATGGTGGTTATTCAGTATTCCAAATCTGTACTTTGGTACAATCCAGGGTTCGCTTCCATTGTTATGCATGTCACCTGTACCGTTATGTTTAAAAATGTATTTGTGCAATCTAATTTATGCAAACATTTAAATTTCCCAAGTATGTTTTTAAAACATTTGTGAACAATCTTGCTAATTGTTGGACACCATAATGTCTATCATTATTTAAAATAGAATAATATAGGGTAATAAATTTAATTAATAGACATGTAACTTATTTATAATTTAGAATGCATAAAGAGGTTTAAATTACATTAGAAATTATATTAAATTGAGAGAAAATAAAAAAACATTATTTTTTAGTCGATGACTGTAGTGTTCGATATCTCGTTCAGTACTTTTTTTTCCAATGGCGGGTGATTAACCCTTCGCCACAACAAGGCCAGAAACTGCTACTTATTTTATCGTTATCCGGTGGGCACCTGTGAACCAAGTCACGGAGGCGAGTAGCATTACTCGCGTCACACCACCACAAACCCGTTTATAGGGCGGGCCATATTCATCCATCCTTTGAGGAAAAAGGACAAAGAAATGCAGTAAAAGTAAGAGAATGTCCATACCTGAATCGGGATTTGAACCCAGTACCAACAGCCTAGAAATCAGGAACGCTAACCACTCAGCCATCAGCCGGCATCTCGTTCAGTATCGATCAAATGATTTCAGATTTAGGCAGGCTGAAACGATCACATTTCGTACTCAAAAAATATTTTGCTTTTTATTTGGTCGATTCAGTTATACAATAATATATATATAATATTATAGGTATAATAACATATATAATAATATTATAGGGTGTTAAAAATGGAAGTCAACAAAGTGAAAATATATATTCATAGTTCTTCTTTCATGAAGGCGAAAATACAAGTCAAGCAGTTTTAAATCGGAAACGGTGTTCATTTTCAGTGGATTCCCTCACATGTCAACATATTTGGCAATGAGCGCGCAGATAACTTATCCAAAGAGGGCTACAACAACTTTAACTCATTTCTCTCGGCCCTTACCTATCTTGAATATCAATCTATTGTCAACGGTGAAATTTCCAAAGAGTGGAAGATTTCTCCATGCCACCACTGTTTTGCCAGGCTCTTTCTTCAATCATAAGTGTAATAGAGCCTCACAAACTGTTATTTCAAGGTTAGCAAGCGGTCAAGTTAAAAACCTTACCTTTGTTGAGAATCGTAAGATTTATGCCATTTGCTCCAGATGTCATGCTCAGCAGGATTCTGCCAAGTACATACTAGACTGTCTGAAGCTCTCAAGAAATGAGATTTACTCTTCCCCCCTTCTTGTCCTTGACTTTCTTTAAGTCAGCGGTCTTTTGGATCTTGTCTGACATTGTCAGACAGCTGGAGGATTAGAAACAACAACAAATTGGAAATGGTGTTTATGGTCCCAATACTATAACAGCCAATTAAGTGTCTTTTTGATTTCATTGATTCCATTCATATATTGGATATTAAAGATGTACCTCGTACAGGTACACCCATCCTCGAAAATATCAATAAAATCACAAAAATATCCGAAGTTGATTGGCAGTCCAGAAGCTAAAGATCAGCCTCAAAACAGTTTGAAATCTTTTGCATAAAGCTAAATCAAAAACATGTAAATAAATCCTTAAATTTCCTGTAAGAATAGTGGATTTTTTTCCCCAAAAAATATAAATTGGTGTAATCATTGGTCACGTCAATGTTCTAGATTGTTAAACATGAAAAAGTGTGGGCTAGTGATTTTTGGCTTAAGCCTGTATTCACATGATAGACATTTAATTTATTTGAAAGTTATTTTAGATAGATTTTATATCATTGGGGAATTCAGTATACGAATTAAATCATAGGGCATATCGGTTTAGTTTTCTATTTTAATACAGAAAATTGAAATCAAACTTCCTACTAATTTCACAAAACCGTAGACCAGTGATTTCTACCACTACAGTCACACTTTTGTGGGCCACCAAATTTTAGAAATGTATATAGTTAAAATTATTATGCTTTTATAGTTACGAGTAAAGGTTGCTTAAATTGAAGAAGATCACACTGTAAAATAAAATTTGTTTTTACAGTTTAGTACCAATATTTTTACAGTTAAAAACTGTTTTTAATATTCGATAACTTTCACGAAGCAAAATACTTGCACCACGTGAAAAAAATTTCAAATATTCGCCGTATGCAATCAAAATTTTATCTTATTTGTATGAATTTTATTAGCTAACATAACAATAAAAAAGGTCTAGAATACTGAATCTACAAGGCGATATGAGCAGCAAATTAATGATAGTATAAAAATTTGAATTTTCTCGCAGTAGAAATTGAAATTTGGAATAAGCCTCGGAAGAATTGCTGTAAACAATATATTATGAATTACATATACTAATAAAGTAATCCATAATATAACTTCATCATTCTGCAGAAAAGAATTATTCATAAAAAATTACTTATTTTGGCAATTACTAATATATTTTTAATATATACTTACATTTGATTGTTATAATATTTTTATACACACTAATAAATAGATTTGCATAGAATTTTTATAATTACTAAATAACTATCACAAAATTAGTGATTTACTTGGAAAATTAAAATTTAGGTTAGACTATACTTTAGGGTGCCCCTTTATTCTCACCAAGTTGTGATCGTGATTGATCCCCAAGTTGGGAAAAACCGAATCGTGTTCTGATTGGTTTTGATCCTGTCGAGGCTCAGATTGGTTTATCGTTCTTATAATTTTGAAAATCCAACCGACGTTGCGTTATTTTTTAATGTTCAACCATACCTGTTACCACTGTAATCGACGCAAACTGTAATCGAGGAATGGAGCCAAAAAAAATCACAAAGTTCGCCAAAGGGCACCCTAAAGTATAGTTTTACCAAAGTTTATTATATGTATATAGTATTTGTTTTTTGTATATTCACTTGAAAATGCATCAAAACAAACTCTGTTACAATTTATTTATAATCACTGTGATTATTCAAAATAAACAAAATTTTGTATATATTAGAAATTTTCTATTTAATGTTAATTAATTCATGTCAAAGCAAAAATATGTTCAGAAAAAAAATCATTTTTAATTATCTATTGAGAAAATCATCACATTATACAACAATAACGGCAGTAAGAGATAAATTTATATTCTTGCAATTCACATAATTCGTATAGCAGAAACAAATTTACAGATTTCATTGCTCATTAGTAATGAATTGCTCATCATTTCCTGATATTTGCTCAGGTCAACCAAGCTACTAAGTGTACCAATCATCTCGTAATTTTAAACCGTGATCAACTGAGGAAATCAACAGAAAAGTTGTCACCTTTTCTTAAACATAACACTCGTGAACTAAGGAAAAATTAAAGATACATTGGTCTCTCTTCTCAGCATGACCGTCTTTTAGGTGTTTAAGTTTAAACACAATACATTGAAGAGAGATCTGAGCACAAAATGTATGCAGGTAATAATAAATTATCCAATAATTTGGAAAATAATAATCTGACTGGAATGATGTATTTTATATTTTATTATATAAAATCAAATATTGTTTTTCATTTGCGGGATTTAAATTGTACGTCTTAATTATCTTTTGCTTTACTAGTATTTCCTCCAGTTTTTTTCTTCGAAAATTGCTGATAGAAGAAATTTATGGTGGTCAATAATAACTATTATGTTTATCTGCTTTTTTGTAATTATTTTGCTAAGGAGTCTCGCAGAACAGCAATAACCTAGTATAAAAAGTGTCTAAGCATATTCATTTTTTTTTTTATTTTACAAATGCCGAACATTAGAGCTTAAATCATTAATTCACGGGCTCTCCAATACTCAATGCTCTAAATATGAGGGAGTTTGGTACAATAATTTAAATGTTTAAAATCATTGATTGATTCAAATCACTAAACATATATTTATATATTGCGCGCGTGCTTTAAATTTTACTTTCTTATGGGCGAGATAGCCTCAAAAAACAGCGTTGTTTTTATTTGTCGGGCACAATCTCTGAAAGAATCTCATTATATAAAAGTGATGAATATAATTATGAAAACAACTGAATTTGGTTCCATTCACAATCAGCTGTTTCAAGTCAAGGAGGCTCCTGATTATCAAGGGGGATCTCCCCTGGGAACAGCTGTAATGTCTTGTCTCGTTACGCACTTGTGTCAGAATTTGATGGAAGACGTCATCTGTAGATGCCACCGATAGAAAGACTCGCAATCGAGGGGCATTCACCAAGAGCATGCTGATAAATGAAGCCATCCATCTTATTCGAATAGTAAATAATTGCGCATTCGAGCCTGTTGGAAGTCCCTTTATTCAGTATTAATTAGTTATTAAAGGGTTGGAGCCGTATTCAGATTGCCTATTTTATTGATAATCTTCCCTCAATTTATTAAAGGAAGTTGAGTTGATGAGTTAATAAACCGTTCATCAGTCTTGTCATTTTTTTTTTTATTGTTTGTATAATTTATTCATTTCAGGTACTATGAATTGGGAAAAATATGCTAATAAGGCTTTAACATCGCCTATCAGGCATACTGAAAGCTCTAATCCAGATGAGAATCCACTGAGTACTGATTTTTAAAGATAGCAGCCATTAACACACCCCTAAGTAGACGATAAAAGACCTTGAAGGCGGTAAGCTCTTAAACTCCACTCTGAATACGCTAGTCACTGTGTCCTAATGGTAGGACATTTTTCTTAAGAGTGAAAGGTTCCGGATTCGATCTTAGGTCCTGTTAAACAACGTCTTCTACGTAAACGTCTGTCAGGATGGGCTTGGGAGATCGCCATGTGGTATATCTATGAGAAGTGATAACTGAAGTCAATTTACACGATGTATATTAAGGCATGTTATAGCAATTTCAGACTGCTCTACAGAAGTTCAAAGCACCTACTTCGAAAGATGTGCTTGAAGTTTTTCTCACCATCTTATATCGAGTGTGTATTTACCTTATATTGAGAAATAGATATCGAGTGTGTATTTCACACACTCGATATCTATTTCTCTTTGTTCAATAATACTTGAAATTGAGATTAGAACCACCCACTTTGAAAATCAAAATCATACCACTATTGCGTAATGGGAAATCCTATGCTATTAAAATTTTTGGTAGCAGAAGGCTTCAAGAAGCAAGTGTCAGTAGTACACTCCAAGATGAAAATCATTGTGATTAAGCCTACATACGTTTATGTAATTTTAACGTATGTAGGTTTAATCATAAAGATTCAGTGTTATTCAAGTTAAAAACGTCTATATGTAAATAAAAGTTTTTTTTGCATTTAACTTACATATACATGTGAAGCACGTTTTTAACTTACATATGCATGTGGATTTCCATTAGTTAAAATACTTCTTTAAGGAAATTTAGACGAGTTGCATTCAATTTATTTATCTTTTGCAGCGGGGACCACTATTGCCTGGTTGATTAGGGCATCGTTCTTATTATGGTAAGGTAGTGAGTTCGAGTCCCGGCTTAAATAATAATTCGTTGTGTTCCTTAATGGAGACTGAGGCACTTGAAATATGTTGTGGTCGCAATGTCCTTCACGTTTCCATTCCAAATTAATACCTCTGGATGTGTTGAGAGTTAGGCCTTAAGTCTTCTCTGGCTTACTGTCTCTAATATTGGAAGAAACAAATAGGACTGCCATCTTTGAGAATAAATTCGTACTTCTACCCTCTTGGAGGGTGGTTCTGTTCAACACAATGCTCTCTTTCTGATTTTATTTCTCCACTTTCAGACTGACGGGCTTGGCTTTGGCAATTATCATTGATAACAACAATAAAAGCTTTTGCACCAATAATTTAAACCCACAATTACAAATCTTTGTCATTATCTGTTATGATCACAGGTCATTTCTTAGGTAAGTGAATTTTTTTTCCAATCTTAGCAGTCAAAATCTCTGAAAATTTATTTGGCTCTCTTGTCATGTTACATACAAACATCAAGGTATTTGCTAACAATTCACCTTTTACATATTCGAATCAAGTGTAATTACCTCTGAAACAAAAACATTATTTAATTTATGAGCAAAATTTCGTTTCATTTGGTCAAACAGTCTTGTGCTTTCCATCAAATAGAGAAAAAATAGACATGAAAATATTAAAGCATGATCTTGATCTTCAAAGGATCAATGAAAAATACAGATCGAGAAATTTTACCTGAGATACTTGATAAGTGCAAAGAAAATACAAAAAAGTATGACTGTTATAGATGCCTGACCTAATAACATTTTGTGGTGTGTTACTCTGATTCATAAACTATTCGACTATTTGCCAAGGCTAATAATTCAAAGATATTCAACAAATGTAATTCGTTGTTATTAAAAGTCAAACATGCAGAATGTACCACATTACATGCCCTTTGTCATTCTCTCTCCCTTAATGAACCTAGCATTCTAGTACATCCGTCTACCATGAACACACTAGAGATACTCCGGGTAAACGCAGTATATGCAGATAATGGGGATGTCGTTTCAAAAGATAACTACTTTTAAATTATGTGAAAAAATTTTATTATTGTCGAAAGGAGCTGAAAATGCGAGTCATTAATTACGTTTGAGTGTGGCTTATAACCCACATGTCGTTACTGGGATGGGTGTTGCTGTATGTAACGAGAAAAGTCCCAGAAAGTGGTCTAACTCATGAAGCCAAGAGTTGCCGATTTCATTTGGAAAGTTAAGCATACTACGAATTAGCAATAATTAGGATTGTACCTTAAGTTCTTCTCAAAAAGATTAAATCCAAATGTGGTTCTCTTCTTTTGGCACTTCAGGTTGAAAGTGGGATGTGCCTTGCTTCCTCGGTAACAGATAAGTGAAGACAAACTGGTGGGAGCCATTCTCGTTTTAAACACAATTTCTTTTTTTAAGTGCTTGAAATTGTTGTAAGAATTGCCACATCATCCATTTCTTCTACAAATGTTTCTTGTGAATGTTATTAATTTGAATGATGTTAATCAATGCAACACTTTTTAAAAATTTATAAAGTTTGCGTTGCCTTATTAACTGATGAAATTGAATACCAAAATAAAATGTACATTTCAATAGTTAAAATTGAATAAATCCAAATTCTTCCTACTACAAGAGATTCGTAGTATCGTCAAAATTTCAGTGATTGCATATAATATTATATTGGTTTAATTATATTAAATGTATTATTTACAAGAAATTAAAAAATATGCACAATCATTAGCATAGTTTCCAGAAAATATAGTTGATTAATTAACAGATTAAGTTAATTAATTAACAATTGCAATCGACTTCATCATTTTAAGAACAAATCAAGTGACTTGACTGAAACTTGAAACTAATCCTTTTTTTCTAACTTTTGCGTCATTTTAACAATGTATCAATAAGTCCTAAGATTACTTAACAAGTATTTTGTTTCAAGATTGATTTACGAAAATTATTTAAATTCTTAATTAGTCCAACATTTCCAGCCATAGCAGTTGAAAAATAGGTTCTCTGGCCTTTAAATTAACTGTTAATCAGTTAAATTCCCAGCTCTGGGGTAGAAATTTATTGATGTTCAGTATACAATTTAAATCACAAGTCAAGGATGAACTAACTCATGTGTACAAAAATGAACGTTAAGCGACAAAAATTAAGTTTCTAAAAATTAAGTTTCTTAAGATATGAGTTGAAAAGAAAAGTATAAATGATTCTCTCTATGGTACGAATGTTAATGCTATCAATAATATTTCCTGTTGGAATTTTAATGTAACTATTACATATGCAAAAAAATCATAATTTTGTTTCAAAAGACAGTTTCAAAGACAGACAAGAAACAGTGTGAGAAATACTACTAGGAGATTAAGACTTTAGCGGATGATTCTCACATTATGAATTTGAATATTAGAGCAGATAAAATCTCCAATTGTGTGTTCAAGTTTCACCAAATTACTTCTATCTTGGAAGCAGCCACAAACCAATAACTCAATGTCTGGTAGTGACAGAAGTTGACAACAACCGTTACAGCCGACCTGCAACACACTTGTTATTTCACTGCGAGCATCCACACATCATTTCTGGAAGAAGACGCTTCTTGATTGCTAATGGAAAAAACAAGAAGAAAAAAATCTTCTTCCGAAGTCGCAAATCGCAGCATCACCTGCGGGGTAATCCAAGCCAGACAATTTGATTTATGAATCGCGTTCATCGCTGTCGCTCAGACATGGAAACTTCTTTTTTTTGATTACCACTTTTCTTGGGGACGTTGTTTGGAATATCAATGATTCCGGTCCACAAAGGGTTGACAATCTTGCAAAATGGCGCAAATGAAATTTCTCCTTGCGTGGATTTTATTCAATTGCCCAGCTAAATGCCGGCCGCTGTTCGCTCATTAGGAGGACTTGTCGCCGGGACAGATGTTCGTCTTCATTAGATGTCTTCAATTTAATAAATGCTAATGAATTGGAGATGATTTACAGTTGAAAGTGTTTTTCGAATGTCTCCATCCCCATCTGCATAAAATATCACTTCTCTGAAAACAGTTTACCTCAAAATAATTAGGAAAGAGATTGTTCAACTGTTCTGAAAGGACAGAAACTTGACAAGTTTTACTTTACGAAAAAAAAAGATTACTTCACGAAGAAAAAGTTTTAATTTGTTATAAGATTTATTAACGATTAATAGGTCGAAGTACTGTGAAAAAGGGTTAATTTGTCTGCTGCTTTAAGCGATACATCATAGCAATTTCATTTTGCAACGTACCAAAATGAAATTAATAAGTCATTATTTTCGTGTTGTCAAAAGTACTATCATAATTTTGAAAATTTTTGCATCATTTTATCATTAAATATAATTTTCCTTTATTATATTAACTTATTTGTTACTTTAATGTCAATATAAGCCTATCTAACAAATTAAATTAATTTTTTTATGAATTTATATCTGTGTAAATCTTTACCACAAGGTAGTTCTATATAAAACATTTTAAAATTAATCAATACATTAAATTTAAATTAATTGTTACTTTTTCTAGAATACAAATATTTATATTGTTTGTTGTTCATAGATAAATTTTTGCACATGAGAGCTAATTAGGCCACAATTTATTGTTTGAAAAGGGATTCTAAATTCCTATAAACATTCAAACCTAGGGTGGGATTCAAACTAACAAACTATTATACCAAACACCAGAAAGATAACCATTTGGCTGCCAGCTTGGCCTGACTATTATAATAAATCATATTGTTGTTGTTGTCATGTGCCAGTCAGTCTGGCAATATGGGGTGCGCTGCTCCACTTTTCCAACTGAACCATATTTGGTGTGGAGTCCGACTGCCTCAGTACACACATGCCATAGGTACCCGTTTATAGGGTAGGCAACCATTCACACACAAAGAAAGGACAAAGACAAGAAAGAGAGAGTGAGAAAGTACATCCATGCCCGAACCAGGATTCGAACCCATCTGTAGTCAGGTAATATATCATATTAAAATATATAAGTGAATAAATTTGATGTTTTGAAGTCTTCAAGTCTAAAGAATATCATGCATATCAGATTTAAAGATTACTTTGTAAACCATATTTAATAAAATCCACGGTTTCCTTCAATACTGACAATTTCAAGAGAAATCATCCCACTGGTAATACAATTAATAACGTAAGTAGCTTGACTAGAACACAAATTTTTAATAAATTTATCATGTTTACTGTAATAAAGTGATGCACTAAATTTTCTTAATTCATTTAATATTGAGTGAATTTCCTACTCTAGAAGAATTCACATTTTACTGAGTTATAAATATCTGATAATATTTCAACATGTATATTTTAAAGTGAAAACACTGAAAAAAAAGTAAGTTCAAGGAATACTCTCATAAAATTAAGTTCAAATTGTGGACTAAATTTCTAAATATTTTTTCTGACTGAAGAAATTATAGAAGATTGAGAAGCAATGAAGTTTCTAGAATTCAGAATAAGAATCCTTACAGCAAGGGTATCTAGATTTATATGTGAATAGATTAAATATGTGAATTATAATGCTATATATTTAATTTATATAAGTTCATCATAAAGAACACCATGAAAGAGTCTTTCATTATATAGATTATCAAAATACCATGAAAATCCACGTAATGAGCTTATTAAGTTTAAATAAATTAATTGTAATCTTATATTTGATCTATAATTTCATTAT
>JAPDSC010153302.1:73067-91841 GCA_026290005.1 Latrodectus geometricus
ATTTCCTTTGATATTTTTCAAAAATATTCCTTTGCAATTAACATAACAATTTTAATAAAAATAAATTATTATATACTATATAATTTATAATGCTGTAATTTATACAAAATTGTTAATAAACTAGTAAGAAAATTGGAATAATTGATATGGAAAATTTTGTTTCTCATAAAACCTTATTTTAATAGTTAAAATATATTGTCTGTTAATACATTCAAAATCATTAAAGTATTTATAATATCTGTATCAATTCAAATAGTTTCATTGATTTATCATCATATTTGCCCTTTTTATACAAACAAATAATTTACAAAATGCCAAAATTAATTAATAGAATCTGATCTATGTATTCTAATATATCAAAATTTGAAAATATAATCATTAAAAGTTAAATAATTATTTCTATATTTTTAAAACTTTTTAACATTATAACTTCTGCACTTATGATTTCTTTTAGTCAGTGATGAAATTAAATTTTAACTATATTGAACCTTAATGCAATAAAATTATATTAAACTTATGTCATTTTACGAAGGAATATTAATGTAAAAATGGCTATAATAAATTTTACAAATGTATATAAAACTTAAATGCCGTTAAAAAAAATAGAAGCATACATGATTAAATAAGCAAATAGATATGAAATAAAAAGTTTTTAATTGGCTTTCTCAGGTTTTGGAAATCCTCTCATAAAAATAAGTTAGAATAAGCAGAATTTTAAGTGTTATTTTACTAAATATATTTTAGGTACTACATGTGCGTACAAGAAAACTTATAAATACACATTTATTCAATCATAAAAGCATTTTAAGTATATTAGTTATCATTCACAACAGTTTATAAAAAGATATCCTTTTGTCTTCTTGATAAAATTTTTTTATCCACTTAGAATAAGGTTATGCAACATTATAATTTTTATTGGGCTATTTTCCTCCAAATATGTATGTTATTAAGTACATAAAAAATAGCGCATTTATACATATGTGGAATCATTACTTAAGAAACATTTAGAATCATTTTCCAATCCACGTGCAAAATTATTTTAAATTACCGAACTAAAGATATAGGATATCCCATAGATCATCTCAAGCTGTATAATTATTAAGTTGTCGCCATTTTTTGAGAGGTTGCTTCTAAAAAATTTAGATCATGCAGGTTGTACTTACAAACTAGGACCACCATCTTCTTACGATTCTTTGTATGTTCCACCATTTAACATTATCTGGACTTGATCAACTAAAATTGCTCCTGCGTCATCCAGATGATCGATCAGTAAAATAGGTCTTAGTCATAGGAAATTGTTTCGGTGATTAAAAGCCCAGTTGACTTAAAGTGTAGATCAGTCATTTTCTTTGAAAAATAGGAGATTCTGAGTACGATAAATCGTGACAAATTAATCTTGTGTTCGTACCAGCTGAATTTGCTAAAAATCACATCAAAATTCTGAAAAGTCAGCATGTATGAAAATTGTATGATTAGGGTAGTAATTTGTATGAGCAATAGAACTTTTTTTCTATATTCTTTTTCAATAATATGTATTTTGTAGAACAAAGGATGAAATATTAATATTATATTTTTTCTAAATTTTTAAAAGAAGTTTGCAGGAATCAAATATTTGAATGTGACTTTATTTATCGCAAACATTTTCGCTTATTCAAATACTATAAATCTTTATGTAAACATAGAAATGTATATACATTTAATAAATATATATGTTCTAAGTTATATAATTAAAAGTTTTTGAGGATGCTTTTGTGTATCCTAGAATATTATTCACGAGTCACATTTTTATGCTTTCCTATTCGAGTTTCCTTTTTCTAAATTTCATTTATTAATGATATTTGATTATTCTATTTCTAAATTTTGCCCGAAAACCCCATTTGCACATCCCCTTTATTAATTCTTTTCATTTATATTTTTTTCAAAATTTTGTTCATTTTGTAAAATTAAATAAATACCGATTGTTTTTCTACATAGAATTCATTATTCTCAGCGGTTTTCAAAGACATATTTTTGAAGAAACTTATTAAAATATTTATCAAGAGAAAACTATTCAAAAATGTTTAAATATTCTTTTCTAAAATATTATTATTCACTTACAAGTCTAAAAAATTTTTACTACTCAGTATGGTGGATTACTTATTTATATTATTAAATTATTTAAAGGAATTTAATTCTTGAAGACTCCTTTGAGAATTATTTTAAGTGTCATATTTTTTTTAATTTTTATGCTCCGATGCAATATTTTTCATTTTTTAATTTGAATATTTTAACAGTGAGGAATAATTTTCAATTTAATTTAACATACTCATTCATTTTTCAAGTTCCAAATTTTATTTAAGAGCTTCACTTAAATATAAAGTTTATAAATTTTATTCAGTTTTTTGATTCCATATTACTTTTTGTATTTTCTGATCTGATTTGACACCATCAAAAGTAATAGAAGAAAATATATTTATTAAAATTTTCTGTACATATTTCTCATAATTGCATGAGAAATTTTTAAAAAATCTTATTCAAAGAGAAATGTTTACCTTTCTTAAATCTTTCAATTTTTATATTGAAAATTTCCTTAAAAGCGTAGAAAATATGTAGGATCTGTTTAGATCCATAATATGTCTCAATCTATAGAAAAGTTATGCTTCTTTCAAACATTACACTTTAATAAATTGTTTCTAAATTTTTATACTCTAAAGCTATAGTTTTAATTTTTTTAATATTTTAATCATGAAATCCATTTCAAAATTTCTTTTAAAATTTTAAATAACCTTATTCTTGGAGAAATGTTTATCTTTCTTCAATCTTTTAATTTTTAAACTATAAAATTTCTTAAAAGCGTAGAAAATATTTAGGATCTACTTAGGTCCATAACATATCTCAATCTATAAAATATAGAAAAATTATGATCCCTTGAAACATTACACTTTAATAAATTATTTCTACATTTTTATACTCTAAATCTGTAGTTTTAATTTTTTTTAAACATTCTAAATTTCCTTTGTTAATTACTAATATTAAACACTAATATGTTTAATTTTGATTTTACTTTAGTTTTCCACTTAAATATCCCATTTATAAATTTTATTCAAGCCTTAAAGTCAAACTTATAACTCTTCAAATTTTCTCGAATTTTCATTATAATTTGTTGTGTAAGTAAAATAATTTCCATTTTTTTTTTACGTTGCATTTATTTCCTGATTTTTAATATCATTTTTAAGTAATTTTAGCCGATACATTTCTTGGACTTCCTAAAAGCTTCAAACATTTTTTGTTTTGGATTATAAATAGCACATATACTGTTAAGACTGTATTATGATCAGTAAGTCATACCTAAAAAATCATCGTTGTAAATTTAATTGAAAAATGCAATAAACAACGATGGAAACCAAAGCATAAATAATAACTAATTTATCAAAATGTTTCAAAACTAATAATACAAGTTTATTCCCATTTAAAGTAAAAATTTTGTTTATATTAAACTTTCAAGGCAATTCTCTTAATAATAAACTAAAGAGAATTGCCCTAAAATTTCCTGAAAATTAATATAAATTATCTGAGGATTAATTATAAATTCAAGGACCTATAAATGGTATTTAATTATTACATAATAATAAAATTAAGAATCATTTATAGGTCCTCGAATTTATAATTAATCCTCAGATAATTACCAATAATTTTCAGTGAGATGCAAAAAAATGGCGAATAATTTATTTAAAAATCTACCTGGTTATTAGTTTTCCCAAATTTTCCGATTTAATTATTCTATTTCTGAAGTTTTTGATTCGAATACCATATTTGAAAGTTTTATTTCGGGTTTTATTGCTAAATTTTTTAAATTTGATTATTTTCTCTTTTCCATCTTTCATTCAGATTTCACTTGAGTGTCGCATTCATAAATTTTATAAAGACAATTTTTTTATATAAATCTAATAATATAAAATATAACATATTATTTTTTTTCATTTAACTACAGTTTAACAACCTATTATTACATTTTGCTCATGAGAGCTAATTTAACTAAGATTTAAAAGTAATCCATATTACTATAAGTATCCATGTTTATGGTAAAAATAGAACCAATAAATTGTTAAATTGAATACAAGAGGGTTGAGTATTCAATTGTTCATTTGAATAAAACTCTCTGGTATTCAATACAGATAATCTAGGCATAGATATTCAATTCATCAAGTCTGAATTAATCCTTTGAATGTTTATTGGGATTAACAAGACACCAATACTTCAATTAACTGTTTATTTATAAGAATCTTTTTAAATTCTTTTTCTTATAAACAATATCTAATCGTTCTTTTGACTCAAGTATGTGACAAGCACACTTAATGAGTCTGTTGTATTCTTTGGAATTTGTTGGCAGTATTCCTAACCTCACCTTTCACAATCACTCTCTACACAGCTAACAGGATTATCGGATTACACACAAGCTCACTCGCGAAATTGCACAGAATTCCCGAGAAGACCCCCAAAGAAGCGGAACACCTGCCACACGAAGACACGTTCGCGCAAGGCCCAGAGCTGTTAGCAATTATGTTGTAACAGTTTGGCGAGTGATATCACCAGACTTTCAGACAAATCGTATTGCTTGGGCGTCTTTGGGTTTGATTGGGGCGCACAACACTCGCCCGCTGAGTTCTTTGATTGCGATCGTTCCAGTAATTGCCCCAACTCCGATGAAGAAAAAGGAATGTCGATTAAAAACCAATGAAACCATGATCGATCGCAATTGCTTGTGGCATAAACAGTCCTCTTATAATTACAGTTCAGGGGTGGAGGCGGTGTTTTAAAAGGTGAGGGCGAACTTTGTAAAACAGGGCACGTTGATAATTTTTGGTTTGATGGTTGGGATGAAAGAAATAGATTTCAAGAAAGTTTTGCATTTAAAATCTTTAGTGTTTTTCATTAAAATGCGATTGTGAGCTATAACCAATTTTCTCATTCATTAAAACAGACAAATTAATTTGTTTATTTTTGTTTAAAAGTTTATAAAATGGGAGCATAGGATTGTTTTGGATTTTCTAAATATAATAATCGCTAAAAATCATGAAAATATTAGTTTAAAAAACATCTATTAGTTAGTAAAAACTCTATTCGATAAAAAAATAAAATATAAATTGCTTTGAAAATATCACTTTATCGGTCTAATAGAAAAATTTCTAATTCTTTTATTTTGTATTTTAATGTGTAAAATCAAGTTATCATGAAGATTTTCATCTATTTTTTTCATCAATTCACAAAATTTAGAAAATTACAAAAAATATAGAGTTGCTTTTAAGTTTTCCTAATTATATGAAATATATTCTACAGTTTGCATATTGTAATTTCTAAAGAATACTTTTCTATAAATATTATCTGAAATATATTTCAACTTAATTATTAATTAAAGATTGTGTATATCGATTTTTAACTATTTGTATAACATCATGAAAGTTAGCAAGATTAAAATATAAATCATTCATAAAAAAATTACTATAAATATTTAGTAATATATTTTTTAATATTTGACTATTTCAAGATTTTTGATGCATATGATAATATGTCATCATTCTTTTATACACCTAAAAAATATATTAATTATTTGTTTGAGTAAAATTTTTAAAATCGATATAATTTCTTTAGAATTCATTTGAACATTTGAAATGTATTTTTAAATCTGAAAAAAAATATGAATTAAGTACTTATTTATGAGTATTAAATCATCATTGATGTCGGACATTAAAATAGTAATAAATAGAAATTAATCCTTAGTAAATAGGAATCGTAAGCAAATATATATCTACGTTCGAGCATGGTTTATTTATTTTAATACATGGATATATATATATTTAAATGTTATACATTTAAAAAAAATTTTCTCGATATTTTAAATGTTATACATTTAAAAAATCGAGAAAAATCAAAATTTTCGAAAACGTATTAATGATAATTTGTTGGCATCTGTGAAAAAATCAACTTTATAACTGCTGTTGTTAATTGTAGCAATTAATCAAATTAATATTTAAAAATTCATATGATTCACTTTTTTGAAACACGTGAATTTAATATTTGTCTGAATCTCTCCAAAAATTAAATACTTTTAATCATTTGCTAATTTAGTACAAACAAAACTCAAGGAGTCATTTTAATAATTTTAGAAAATTATAATATTAATATTTAAAAATTTTAAGATCACTAAAAGTAAGTAAAAAAATGTTCCCTTCAAATTTATAACTTTTTAACCATAAAAACTCTAACGCTGAAAACTTCAAAAATATATTCTTTTGTGGTTATATATGAATTATTCTTCAAGGTAATACAATCCTCTATCTTCGAAGCTCTATAAATACTTATCCAATATTTATTACCATTCCGAGAATAAATTATCAATGAAAGATTTAGTATTTTTTTTTCGAACTTGTAAGTTGGCAACGGTTGCAAACAATCGTGTTCGCACCTTATACCAAGATAACAAGGCCGTTTGTATTCTGCGCGTTGCTGCGGTTGCCTACTTTACGACTTGATACAAACTTCCAATTGTACTTGATAATTGATACTTTCCTATCGTAGTATCCATGTAATTGCTAAGTCCAAATGTGCCTTCGTGTTTGTTGGCAAGATATGTCCGCTTATTACAGCTATCAAAAATACATTTGGGGGAAAAAGTGTTCTTATTGCGGGTAAATTAATTTTTACCATTTATTATCTTTGTCTATATTTTATGCTCGTTTCTTCCTTTTCTTCAATCGTAAAAAAGTACAACAGCTGGCTGAAACTGCTTAAAAACATCTGTTCCTAAAAAAAAAGTTTAAAACGATTTGCAAGTGATTTAACTTTTCAACAAATGTTTATCTTCAAAATTACAGCATTTATAATATTATTTATTATATTATGATATAACGTATTATTAATATTTGGACAAACATTAAAATAATATAAATAATTCGGTCTTATTTTTGATTGCTTGGTATCATTTCAAATTATATTAATTAAAGTACATAAATTGTACATTCCTCTTCTAAGGACTTTTTTATTTATACTTTAAGATTGCAACGCATTAATTCCATATAATTCTTAGCGCAAAGCTGTTACGAATTTTTAACTGATTTATTAAAAAATTTTATTTTAATCTGTAGATTAGTAATATGGCCTTCAGTTCAACAGTTCGTGGGTTTGATTCCCAAATCTATATGTATTTATAATGATTAAAAATTCACTTAAAATTATAGATTCAGAAAACAAATTAATTCTTGTGTTCAAAGAGAAAAACTTTAAGAAGATTCAAAAACACTGAATTGCAGCTTTTTCATTTCCATTATATTTTGAAATCTCTTATCACAATTATATTATACATAACAATTGTTCTAAAGCGCATTGTGTTTAAAACCTGTTATACATTTTGTATTCAATTGTAAGAAAGAAAATTGTACCGAACATAAATTTCTTAAAATTAGTAAGAATTAGTAAATTAGTAGTATGTGACACTTATATTTAAAGTCATTTTAATTAATATTTAATTCTCTTTAATGTCCCAAAGTATCTAAATGTAATAACTTTTAAATACAGTTATCAATGAATAATTGATTTCTAGAAATAAATAAATGTATGCAGGACCAGTTGAGAAATAAATTAATCTATATAAAATCATTAAAGAAATAAAGAATTTACATAGATTTGATGCCTTTTAGTTCTATTAAAGGAACTTACATAGAATTAATTGAAATTATAGTTTTGTTTTTATTATTCAAACTAACTTGATATTTACAAAATATCCTATAAAAATACAATAGATACATTTAATCTAAAGATAATAAAGAAAAATGTATTTTTTATGTTTAAAGAAATTAATAAATTAATTTTTACTCTGAAAATTTCAATTTTTAAGAAATCTTTATAAATTTTCAGGCTACTTAATTTTAGTTTGAATTTATGTCAAATTTTAATAAATCTAATAATTCCAAGTCCATCAAAGTCAAATTAACGAGACACATTGAATTTAATTTATGCCCAATTATGAAATTAAGGGATAAATATAATTAGATTCCAGAAATATAAAATAGCTATTCTTATATTCAAAAATTAAATTATATGTAATATTAAAAACATTAATAACTTTTTTTATAATTTCTGTAAAACATAACAAACTATTCATATTTCTAGAAAAACATGAAATTAAAAGTTTTATGTTTGTCTAAAAAATTTCATAAATATTTATAGAATCTATAAAATTAATAGATGTAAATAAAATATAAATCTTTTTGCAAAAAAACTAATTTATACAAAGAAAATGAAAATCAGTTAACAATTTTTGAAAAATAAATAATATTCCTATATATGTATGAGAAACTTTCTTTATTAAACTATAAATATGCCATTCATTCCTTATTTTAAGCATCTCTGTAGTTAGTATTGTGAATTACTTTTTTTTTACTTTTACAAAGTTATTATTAAAATTTGAATTTAAAATAAAATCAATAAATTATTTGAGTATTAAATTATTACAAAAATTAATAAAAAAAAGTTCTAAAATAATACTTAAAAAATATACTCATCATAAAAATTTAAGGTAAATATTTGCGAAGTATTCATGATGCAAATTTAACTTTTTTAATGTCCTTTGCTGTTTAATATAAACAGCAAACCATACCAAAATAAATTACATTTGAGTCTTAATCAAAATAACAAATGTGATATCAACAAAATATTAACTTTTAAAATGGTTGCTATAAATAATAAAAAAATTTAGTCTTTACGATAAAAATCAAAATACCTGTGTCTATTTTTCATAAGATATTTAAGAATTTTTAATTTCAAATCATTTCAAGATTTTCAACATTTTGTAAATAATTAGATAGTAAAATGTACCAGTTATTTTATAGCCAGCCTGTGTTTGCAGTTTCATTGGGGATGTGGTGTAATCTATTGTACAGAAAAACAAAGCGGAGCTAATTTGAATATTTTAAGACACCTTTAGAAGTCACTTATAGTCAATCAACTAACTTCAAAGACACTTATAGACGCAACTACTTCTGTCACTTATAGTCGTCTATGTAAACATGTCTCATGAAATAAACCGTTTTGTTAAAATTTAAAAAAGGCATTATATTGAACAAAATTCTCTGTTTTATATTCATTAATTATAGATAAACTCGATTTGAATATAATAATTCACAGATCTGCTAATATATTTTTCAGAAATTAATAAAAAGAAATATAGTAAACTTGTCAGATTTTAATTTGAAATTTATTTTCTATTCTTCTACATTTCCCTGATTTATAGTTGCAATTTTACTTATATTATTAAAAAAATTCTTTTACTTTTTTAAACATTTGAAAATGAATTAAAATTTCAATAATCTTATATTGTAGGAAGAAAATAATTAATTGCTAACTAACAGAAACGTTAAATCAAATAATTATTTATTCAGTAGCATATGAATGTTTTTATTCGTAAATTTCTTTCGATTTTTAATTATTTAATTAATCCACATAATTTAATTATCAAACAATTAAAGTAATTTAATAATTGCTTTTTAAATTAAATTAAGTTATCATATTAACTTAATAATAATTGCAATAAATTCCAGGAATTAAATTTATAAATTGCAATAAATAAATTCTTTTACTATTTTTAACCATTTGAAAAATGTTAAAATTTTGATTATTAAAATTTTAATTATCTTATATTGTCGGAAGAAAATAATTAATTGCTAACTGAAACGTTAAAGCAAATAATTACTTATTCAGTAGCATATGATTTTATTCGTAAATTTCTTTCGATTTTTAATTATTTAATTAAGCCACATAATTTAATTATCAAACAATTAAATTAATTTAATAATAATTTTTAAATTAAATAACTTAATAATAATTGCAATAAATTGCAGAAATTTAATATTGTGTATATTAATTTAAAAGCCACTTTTGTGAAAATTTTATTGAAATTAAACTATAAGACAAAAATTAATTTAAACTTAATCATTTAAATACATTAAAGTATTTTAATATGTGTTTTTATATTTTTTCAGAAAATTTTTAGTCAATGAAATATATTTTTCATAATAATCAAATTTGTAAAAATTAGTATTTAGGAAAATTTAGATTTGAGTTACAATCATAAAAACTTTATTAATTTATTCGCTTTGCTTAAAACTCTCTGTTTGCAAATAGTTTACCAGTCTTCTATTGCTTATAGAGATTTAGAGCCTTTCCAAACGACTAAGTTGGGAATCGAACCCTCGAACTGTTGGATCCAAGGCCAGAGTGAAAAACCACTCAACTACTAGTTTGAAAACCGTTGCTAAAATAATCATTTCAAAAAAATACGTAGTGAATTTATTCCTCAAAAAATAGAAATTTTAAGTAAATAAAACATTTGTAATCTAGTTAAGACTTTAGTTTGTTTGTTCATTTCTGGCTACCTTTTTCTGCCAACCAAAACTGTTAATTAGGTATTCTTCTCGTAATTTTGGGCCACAGTCAAATAACGAAATCAATGTTTGTAATACTCTTTTCCTCTCGAAGTTTTCAAGCCACATTAATGAGTGGAAAGTTAGACCTTATGAAATTTTGACTTTTGAAAACTCCTTCAACACTGCAATCACAAGCTAAATAAGAAATTGATTCTACATTTTTTAGTAGAAAGCACATTGATATCACAGCAAGATACATAAGCTTTCATCTTTTCAGTGAATTTTTTTTTCACATTTCCATGGTCAAATATATCTTCATTTGATTAAATGCTATTCATATTTATAAAATAATAATTTTGTGCAATCGTTCTTTTTTTAAAAAGAAGAAATAAAACTTTGTTAATTTTATGAAATTTAAATACAAATGTAAGACGTTTTAATTAAAATGCAAAGAAAATTCCATCATTTTTATTTTGTATCTTCGTATGTGTATCGTTATAATATTGCTTAATGTGACCGTTTTTATGTTGCATATATGTTGTACTTAATATTTCACATTTGTAAATTTTTTTTCACTCGATTATTTCATCGGTATATTTGGGTAATATATCTGCAATATATTTTCATAATTACAATAAGAAAATTTTATATAATTTTCTTAAAAAAAAAAAACAGTAAAGGAAGTTTTGCTAATTTTAAGAAATTTAAATACAGATGTAGAACACTTTGGTTAAAATACAAAGATAATTCCATAAAACTCTGATTTTGTAACGCCGTATCTGTATAGCTCTAGCATTGCATTACAACCGTTTATGATCCATAGATGACGTACGTAATTTTTTAAACTTGCAAATTTTTCACTCGATTATTTCATTGCTATATTTTATTTATATTACTTATTTTATATTATATAATATATTTTTATAACTATATTTCATTTATATTGTTTATTATTAAATACTATATTATATTATCATTAATAAAGTTTTTATTTTTAGGATTAACTTATATTAACTTTATAATTTTGAAAATTTAAAATTTTTTGAAAAATATTTTGTTTGTTTTCTTTTAAAATATTATTGAAGACTTTATTTATTTACAGATTTTTTAATTCCATTTTAAGACTGCTAAATTCTAATAATAACAAAAAGAAAATTTTATTTGGAGGGATATCTAAATGTGCAGAATAGACTCTGAGTCATCTTCTTGAATAAAATGTGTGAAAATGCAATACAATATATAAATATTGTAATATTCATTCATTTTTTATAATTTCATAAGTAATTTAATTGTTTTATTCATTTTATTTCCCGAAACTTAAAGTTAAATAAAAGAATTAAGATAACTGCCCAACAAGATAAAAATATTTTATGAAGTATTGAAAATTATTGTTTTTCACAAAAAGGAATATTTTGAAAAAGTTTAATCAATATTTTTTTAGAGTTTCTCGTAAAAATGTTATTTTTCAATAGTTAAAACTCAATGTTTAGAAACTAATTAACTATGCCTTTTTTTGTTGTTGTTCTACGTGTTTCTACGAAAAAAATTGTTTTATCTTTCCAGAGCATAGAAACTTTTAAATAAGCTCCTATACGAACTCAATACTTTATACTTGGAAAATATTTTTAATAACAAAAAGAATTTTGCTTTTTTGAAAGCGCTTGTTTTGGCAATATTTTTATATTTTCAGGGAACTTATATTTAACTTTTAAAAATGATATATTTTTTATTTTTCAAGAGGAAATTCTTGAAAATATGTTATGGTGTCAACAAAGTACAATAATATTATTTTGAAACTTTTCTGTCAATATTTCAGAGCATATAATAAGAAAAGTAATTATTAAAATTCACCAATATGATATCGATATTAAATACGTTTTCTCTATTTTAGCATTATAATGTATGTAATTAAATACTGATCCTTCGTATTAAAAGTTTACCAGAATTTGAAATAATTTTTTACATTTTCCCTTGGCTAATACACTTTAACTTGCATGATTCATTACTTTTTGGAATTTTTAATGCAGATTTTCTCACTAATTTTGATATTCCAGAATTTTGACATTGATTAGTTAATTGTTTCAAATTATCCCTAAAATTCAAATTGGATTTTAACTTCAAATTGCTATAACAAAAACAGATTAAATTTTCCCAAGTTGGCAAAAGAATGATGGGTGCTCTGGCTTTTGATTCAACAGCTTGTGATTTCGATTCCAAGTTTGAGTGTAGAAAATTGTAGTGATTTATATACAATCCTCTTTAAGCTATAGGACTCGGTTTAATCTGTAGAGCAGCAAATAAATTGAAAAATGAAAATTTTAAGTCCATTAATCGAGATGACAGCTATTGCACTAACTATTTTGCTCATTTATATATATATATATACATATACATATATATATATATATATATATATATATATATATATATATATATATACATACATACACAGCGATATTTCAACTTTTTATTCTACAAAGACAAGAAATGTGTGTTCTCACACATTAACATTCCATTTCAAGAGACCACCAGTAGCGAGGAAATAATATTGAAAAACAAACAGCAAAATTTAAATGACTTGCAAATTGAAGTTATTCCTATCAGTCAAAATGTCTGTAAACTGACAGGCTTACAGCTCTTCAAAAGACTTCTTGACAAAGATTCTGTGCTACTTTGTTTCTTACGATTAAGTTATCACTTCTTTTTATTTTAATGTCATCATTCAAATCTCTGATGAGTGTTTTCTTCACTAACTGTTTCGAAAGTTTCTTATTTTGATCCCCCAGGATATTTTAAAAGGATTTCTACGTAGGAATTATCATATAACAAAAGAAAAATAATAAAATTTCCATATGCTATAAATTTAGGATAAGAAATATTTACTACAAAACATGATTCAAGTAAAAGCTAAAACTTTCCCTTACTATTTCAAACAGCATAGAAGAATATACACTTCAAAATTGGTAATATCATTACTAATATGCTATCTGTTAAGTCAACTTAACATGTGATGCATAGGAACATATATATATATATATATATATATATATTACATAAAATACATATGATTCGTGTCCTAACTAAATATACTATTAGGGTTTCTTTGATGTTTTATTCTCATTTCGATATCTGTGGTTAAATTACTTTTCTTGTTTTTGAATACAATTATATAATAATCAAAATTAATTTCTGATTTTTTTTATATGCTGAGACAATCATCTCCTTATTTAAATAATCAGGAAATAAATGTAAATGTGCTAATATTTTCATTCTTTATTTTACAGGCTTATTCCAAAAACACGAAGGTACATTTTTCCTTGACGAAACAGAACTCCTATGTAAAGAACAAGATGAATGAATGGTAAAATAAGTTTTTAAATTTAGTTCTTATTTATGTGTGTGATTAATATTATGAAATAACGAATGAAAATTGAAAATTAATGAATAATTATTTACTAAGTATATATTATTCATTTATTTTCATTCATTAACATTAATAAACATTAGTAATAATAGTTTTTACAACTATATATATATATATATATATATTTATAAATACTTTTATTAATAATTGTGTGTATGTATATAGTTTGAGACTTATTTTTTATATTTTCTTCCAACGTTTCCGTATTCCCTGCTTATTGGAGCTATCGAATTCTTAAAACTCATTACAAATAACAGAGATTTTTTTTTTTTTTTTTTAAGATATTTTATTTTTTCAAAATTTAACGCTTTACAGACATTAAAAAGTAAAAGATTTACACAACTTTTATCACATAAAAACTTAAAATTCTTATTTTTATAGATAATATTTATTTTGATTAGTTTACATTTATATATAACTTTTTAATTTAATTTGTCTAATTCACCTTACATGCTTTAATTATTATTTTTATCTTAGATTGGCTACTTTTATGTCAGAATTATTAGTGTTATCTAAAGAAAATATATTTTTCATTTCTTTGTACACACACAATTAGGGAAATACTTTATCAACTTTTACTGCATTCAGCTGTAATTATTCAGTTTACTATGTTTGTTTACATTTAAGGCAAATATAACTAACTTAACTCTATGAATCCATAAAACAAATATTAATGATTATACAAACATAAACTCTGAATATTTGCATGAAACAAGAAAGCTCAATAAAACTGGTTTTTGTACCATTAAGTTTTCTAGGAAAGAATTATTAAGAATTACGGTAGTTTATATGCAATACATTGTTGCAATTTATTAAAATTGTAAATTGTGTCTAAATTACGAGACACAGGAATAAAATAATTTATCATAAGCAGAATAAATTTTCATAATATTTAGAAGGATGTGTCTCCTGTTTAAAAAGAATGAAAATATCTTTCAATAAGCTTCAAGAATTTTTTGTTTTTCCTTGATTTTAAGTGCTTTGTAATAACCTTAAGGAGATTTTTACAAAAGTGTATGCACTAGTTTACTTTATAGAGAAAAGTTTCGTTTTTATTTATCCAACTATACTACAATTTTACAGTCGTTTCAGTATTTAATTGAATTTATAAAAACTTTTATTTTTATGTGATTTCCGAGAGATTTATTGGGTAAGATTACGTAACTAATAATACTCTTTCCAAAACAACAAATAAACACTTATTTATTTAATAAATATTAGAATAACGACACGATTTCTCATTTACGTCGGATTAATCGAAGTTTTTTAGGATTTCTCCCATTTCAATCCAGTTGTTTATCACGTGTACTCATTACACCGTTTTAACAAACCCAGACAGAGACATTACAGTTCTTTCAAATCCATTTTCCGTTCTGTTTTACTAATGAAAAGAATTCTATGGAGGAGAATGTAACCTCCCCCCCCCTCTTCCCCGTCATGGATTGATCCCTCTAAACATCTCACCTCCTCCGACAAACAGATTAAATTCCAGGGAGTTCTGATGGCTGTAATTAATTCTTTGTCAAACATACTTCTTTTTTGAATAGAGGATAATGGATGAAAAAGAACTCACATTTCTCTCAAACTGAAGTGAAGTGGGAATACGAGATGTGAATCGTCTGCTGTGGGGTAAAATATCGTTTGGTTCTTGCTTCCAAATAGAATTTCTTTATTTTTCAGTTTTGTTCGAAAAGGAATTATTGCTGGGGATCTCGTTTCTACCAATAAACTCCGTCCATTTGTCTGTACCTGCCATTCTTAAATGTTTTTCGTTTTGGTTTTAACTCAAGAGTGTTAATTTAATTATATGAGTTAAATGAGACGATTTATCATATTACGCGTGTTCCCATTCTCTCGAGACGAAGTGAAATGAATACATACTTAAGGTGCACCAGCAGGATCTGTCTTTGTTTTGTTATGCTCTCATTCGCAGTGAAAGGTGTGTGTTCAGCTGAATCCATCACCTTCAAGAATTGATTTAAAACTTCAAAATTTTATTGGAATTTTAAAGACAATTTCAAACAAACATTCCCTTTTTATAATGGTTTATAAGTTTTTTTAAAAAAAACTACGTTTCATATTCACTATTCTAATCATCACTTAATAAAAAAATTTGGGAACACTAAATCATAAAACTAATAATGCAGAATGTTGCTTTTTTTTTAAACAGAAGTTCTGATTGAACAAAACGTTTGCCTTTCATCGTTTTGTGAAAATGCCATCATTCGACATTTCTGTGTTTAGGTAAGAAAAAAGAAATAAAAAATTTAAATCGTCCTTGCCGATTTAAACTAACCATAAAGTGGATGTTATGGGTTATTTATTGCTTGCATAGACAATCAAATATTAATATTTAATGTGCTTTACATGCCACATGAAATAAATTTATCTTTACTTATTGATACTTAAGTATTTATTTTTATAACCGTATCAAGAGAGACAAATCTATAATATATAAAATGACCTATCCCACTAAGATATTGGCCAACATTTTCTTTCCAATTACTCACTGAAGAGCTCATCCCATTGACAAATTGACTTGTTTTTGATGGGTGGACAAAATTGTATGTTCAACTTTATTGGTGAAACAATCATTTGTTTAACTCACTGACCAATTATAAGTAAAATAAAGTGACGTATACGTGATCTCAATTGTAATGAAAGAAGCAACCACTTTATGGTTAACAAATATCAAGTTTTATAACGCTAGAGAAATTATCTTTTTTTAACTATGATGAAAATCCTCAATACTTTCTTTGACTGAATGAAATAATTCAGTTTTTGTAGTTCCATGAAAGTGTCTCTATTTGCCTTTTAGTGTTTGAAAAAAAGGAAACAAAAACATAATTTCTATCAAATAAAAATTATAATACTGAAAACATTTTCGTTCCATAACCATATTTGATATTCACTATTCTAAATCATAACAAAAATACTATGGGATTTAAATCACTTGCATTTATGATGAATGATTTCAACTCTGTTCTGATTAAACAGGAAGAACAGAAAAGAAAGAATTCAGTTTAATGAAAATGACATCATTTCCGTTCAGTATTTCAATGTTGAGGGAGAGATTTTTAAGCAAATATTGTCTTTTATAATTCTGGCCACATGTTTCTTATCAAAAATATATAAATTTAATAATATTTTGGCATAAATTAATAAATTATAATTAAAATTAATAATATTTTGAGAATACTAGATCCTTAATCTAAATATCCTTGTTATGGTGAAAACGTTACTTTTTTTAACATCCATTCTGATTAAATAAAATAATTTGTCTTCTGTCATTTAATTGAAAAATCTTTGCCAATTTTTTTTCTAAACACCTAAACTTTATATAGTAATTAAGAATTAATCCTTCATCCTCAAGATTTAGACATTTCAGTGTTAAGAAAAAATAGCAACAATTTAATATTTTTAAAAACACTTTCAGCCTTTAATTTTCGTAATACTTAAAAAATTTTCTTTTATAAATGTATTTAATGTTCCCTAATCTTATAAATATATCCTAAAATGAAGTATTATTTTGGAGAACAATAAGTCATGAAATTATATATACTTAGATGAACATTACTTTTTTTCAATATGTAACTTGAGAAAATTTGATTTTGTCATTCGATGAAACATCAACATTCAACATTTCAATTTTTAGAAAATAGAAAAAAATACACTTAAAAATTGTGAAGAAATTTTCAAATAAATATATTTTTTTTAATATTGATTTTTTTCAAAATTTTGTTTGATTTTCACAATTTCCATGTACAACAAAACAAAAAAAATTGAGATTGCTAAGTCTAAAATTGAATAATAAAATTTGTCATTCCTCATTCAATGGAAATTTCATCATGCGGCATTTCAATGATTGAAAAAAAATTTTTTTTTTTTAAAAAAAGTAAGCTCTAAAAATAATAAAAATTAAAAAAATACAAGAAACTATAATTTTGTATTCAATTAGTTTTTCAAACAAACATCACGTTTTTAAACTAAATTTGAAGTAATTTGTTTACTTGAAACTGTTATTTAATAATTATGTTTTCTTTTCAAAATAATATCTAAAGCAACAAGAATTTAAAAATGTTCTTAATAACATCAAGTCATAAACCTATCTGTACTTACTACGAAAAAAGTTTCCAACATTTGTTCTGCATAAAAGAAAAAAATTCTACTATTGCATGGAAACGTAACTATACAATATTTCAATATTTGAAAAAAAAAAAAAAAAAAAAAAAAAAGAAAGAAAGAAAAAGAAAAAAAAAAAGAAAAGAAATAATCAATAAATTTAATAACAATATCACCATTCACAATTTTAAAAATAAAATTATATTCAATACTTTATTAGAGATATTCTCTATTGGTATGTATCAATATATAAAAATTATTTCTGCCAATATTTATTCATGAAACATTATACACTTATTATGATGAACATTATTTTTTTTCAACGTTCATCATAATAAGCACAAATATTTGTTCTGATTGAACAAAAATGTTTGATTGAACAAAAAAATATTATTTTTTGGAAGCTTTATAGTTCAACATTTTAGCGTTTGGGGTAAAAAGAAGAAACCAGAATTTCTTTTTCTTTTTGCCAAATACACTAAAAAGAATTTTTAAAAAAAATTTCAAGAAAAATCATTTATGATACAGGACAAATTTTCACGTCAAAATTAAATTTGTTACAATTATAATAAAACAAATATATATTTGAGAACACGATCTTGAAACTATGCATCCTTATTATGATGAACGTAACTTTTTTCAAACGTCCGTTCTGACCGAGCGCGCGAACAAAAGAATTCGGTTCTGTCATCTCACAGAAATGTCATTATTCAACATTTCAATATTTGGTGATAAAAAAAAGAAAAAAATGAAGGGAAAAAGAAAAATGTGTACGACTGTCTTGCCCTATGTTGACACGGTCGCGTTCACGTGCAGCTGGGTTTTCTTTCA
>JAPDSC010153307.1:0-10316 GCA_026290005.1 Latrodectus geometricus
ATATATATATATATATATATATATATATATATATATATATATATATGATATACATATGTGTGTGTGTATTTATTATATGCAATTTGTGTTTCGGTAAATTATTTGTTGCATTAGTTATCACGTTTGTAAATATTTTTCTCTTATGATTGTATGAAAACAACTCAACCCAAGATTTGTCAACCCAAGAGTTCAAAAGAACAGTTTTGTAGAATAAAATGTTTTTGTGAAAGATTATGCTGCTCTGGTGATTTTTATTTCTGAATAGCTTGTAAAATTAAATATTTGAATAGTTTGTTCCAAACAAACAGTAAAAGAATCTGATTGTCTCATATTATATGTGACATGGCGTCCGCGACAGGACTGTTTGAATTTTGAAATTTGATGGAACGAACTTAGAAAGGCAAGTGACTCTTGATAATTGTTAACCATTTTGAATTTTATTAATATTTTGAAGAATATTTGATTATTGTTAGCAATTATGGAAATTTTGAAATTAAAAAGAAAGTCTATCAGAGCTGCATTTACTCGATTGTACAATATTATTGATGATGTCGCTAAAACGAAAGTTGACATATCAGAGGATATGGATTGTTTGGCTACATTTGAACTTCTTAATGAAAAAAACGAACTGCTTTTGACTTTGAATGATGAAATTTTAAGTGCATTATTAACAATTGAAAATATTGAAGAGGATATTATTGAAAACTAAATTAGGTCAGCTGATGAATATTCTCATAAATTTAAGAAGGTGAGCTTATTACTAAATCGAAAGCTTAATCCGAATATTGATATTGATGCACAGTCGTCAGTTAGTGATAATATAAAGCGGAAATTTAAACTTCCACGCTTAGAATTGAAGAAATTTGGTGGAGAAATTAAGGACTGGCTTCCGTTCTGGGGTCAATTCCGAAAAATCGATGAAGACTCCGATATTGATGATGGCGACAAATTTTAATATTTAGTACAAGCAACTATTCCAAATTCTAGAGCTCGTGAATTAGTTGAAAGTTTCCCTCCATCTTCTGGAAACTATGCTAAAGCTATTGACTGCTTGAAATCTCGGTTCGGCAGAGATGACTTCCTAGTCGAATATTATGTACGAGAGCTGCTAAAGGTTACCTTGACTTTTAATACTAAAGACAAATCAATTAAATTATCAACTATTTATGATCGTATTGAAACACAACTAAGGTCATTGGAAACTCTAGGTGTAACAACAGCAAAATATGCTGCGATGTTGTTTCCCCTGGTAGAATCTTGTTTAAGTGAAGAAGTATTAAGAGCTTGGCAGAGAAACGATAGAAGTTTAGTGAAAACTTTAGAAGAATCTCGATTAGAAAGTTTAATGAACTTCCTAAAAAATGAAGTTGAAAATGAAGATAGAATTGCCCTTGCTATGCAAGGTTTCTCTTTGAAAGAAAATTCAAAAATTAAAAGAGACATTCCAACTGCTGCGGGATTGTTTTCAGGAAATAAAAGTTTTCTTTCTAAGACGAAATGTGTTTTTTGTGACCGAGAGAACCATCAAGCGAAAGATTGTCATTTTGCTCGAAATATGGATTTAAACGAAAAAACGGCAAGACTTAAGAAACATGGTCGTTGTTTTAAATGCTTAAATGTTGGCCATGTGTCTAAGCTCTGCAGAATCAAAATAAACTGTGAGAACTGCAAGAACCGACATCATGTCTTTATGTGCCCTAATATAAAGAGTAATGGGTTTCTCAGTTCTAAAGAATCAACGGATGTCAAGATGGTGGAACATTTTAACACATTGCCCAATCCTACAAGTACCTCAAGTGTTTTTCTTCAAACTTTAATTGTACTACTTCGAGGTGAAACTGAGAATTTTGCTGTAAGGGCTCTTATAGACACTGGAAGCCATAAATCATACATTACAAAGGAGGCAGCTAAAAAAATAAAATTTCCTGTTTTGAAAGAAACAATCCTTATACATACTTTGTTTGGTGGAATTGAAAATAAGCAGAAACATTTAGAATATAAGATATATGTGAGTGATATTACAAAAAGTTATCATTGCACTTTCAACGTTCTTGATCAAGAAAAGATTTGCTCAGGAATTCATCAAATGACGACAAATGTTTTGAAACAAGAATTGGAGGAAAATGAAATTCAATTATCAGATCAAAAATATTCTTCCATTTGTTCTTCTACAATCCATTTGCTTATTGGTGCTGACGTGGCTGGAAAGCTCATGACTGGGAAAATCCTTAACTTTACTTCTGGAATAACAGCTATAGAAACGTTGTTGGGTTGGACACTTTTAGGAAAATTACCTGGCAGCTCAGAATGTGGTAACAACGCCTTGATGGTGACAAGTTTATTTTTGAATGAATGCACCATTAGCGATCTATGGAAGCTAGAAACCATTGGAATTTCAGACCAGGCTGAATCAAAAAGGAAAACTGAAATGCATCAAGATACCATTGAATACTTTAAAAAAAAAAACTCTAAAGATTAACGAAGAAAGCCGATATGAAGTTGCCTTACCCTGGGTTTTGGAGCCATACAGACTACCTGATTACAGACAAATGGCAGAAAAACGTTTGAATACTGTTTTTAAGAAGCTCAAAGAAACAGGGAGGATTGAGGAATATACAGATGTCTTCAATGAATGGATTCGTAAAGGTATCATTGAGACAGTTGAAGATAAGAAGGATTTAAACGTGCATAATCTTCCTCACCGACCAGTATTCAAGGAAAATAGCACAACTACTAAAGTTAGGCCTGTGTTTGATGCTTCAGCACACTTGAAGGGCTCACCATCATTGAATACCTGTTTGGAAAAAGGTCCTAATTTGATTGAACTTGTTCCTTCTTTACTGAATCGATTTCGGAAATATGCTGTTGGAGTATCATCAGATATTGCGAAAGCATTTCTACAGATTGAAATAAGAGAAAAGGGCAGGGATTATCTAAGATTTCTATGGAAAACTAATGAAAATGATATGAAGATATATAGACATCGTAGAGTGGTATTTGGAATAAGTTGCAGTCCATTCCTTTTGGCAGCTACTTTGAATCATCACATTGAAAAATCTCCTGAAATTCTCTCAGAGACTGCAGAAATTCTGAAAAACTCTTTCTATGTGGACAATTGTGTTTGCAGTTTGAAGAACATTGATGAAGCAAATAAGTTTATTTTTGAATCCAAAATATTGATGTCTTCAGGGAAATTTAATTTACGAGGTTGGCAATCAAATGCAGATCTAAATTTCTTGGATGGATCTGAGAATCGAATAGTGCCACTTTTAGGTTTGAATTGGGACTTACAAGGCGATACTCTATCTTGTAACATTAAGTGTCCACAAAATGAAAATGTTATCATAACAAAAAGACTTCTTCTCTCTTTAGCGCAAAGTATATTTGACCCACTTGGCATCTCCTCTCCAGTGACTATTATTCCAAAGTTTATACTTCAAGAGTCTTGGAACCTAGGTCTGAAATGGGATGATACTTTATCTGAAGATCTATCTAGAAGGTTTTTAAACTGGCTTGAAAAACTAAAGTTTCTGTCAGAAGTCAAAGTACCCCGATGGATAAAACTTGGTCAGAGTAAGAAAGAAACTGCCAGTCTCCATGTGTTCTGCGGTGCAAGTGCAAAGGCATATGCTACATGTGTTTTCCTGCGAGTTGTATTACCACAAGAAGTTACAATTAGATTTGTACAGTCTCGTGCCAGAGTCTCACCATTGAAAAACATAACAATTCCTCGTCTTGAGTTATTAGCATGTTGTATTGGTTCCAGACTGGGTGAAAGTATAGTTAAAGATTTAAAACTAGAATATTTGAAAGTCTTCTATTGGACTGACTCATCGACTGCAATCAGCTGGATAAAAAGAGATTCTCCATGGGGAACTTTTGTGTGGAATAGAGTCAAAGAGATACACAACCTTACAGATGTCAGTCAGTGGAGACATGTTCCTAGTAAATTGAATCCAGCAGATCTTCCTTCCAGAGGGTGTACAGCCGAACAATTAATACACCTCAAATGGTGGGAGGGACCTTCATGGCTGTATGATGTAGAACAGAATTGGCCAAAGAACACAGAGTTAATAGATGAAGATCTGATAAATGCTGAAAAGAGGAAAACAGTGCTATCCACTTACAATCACATTGAAAAAATTAATGATTGGTGTTTTGAATCCTCTCATCTTAAGACAGTGCGGAAACTGGCTTGGATTCGTCGGTTTTGTAACAATTGTCGGAAAAGGAATGTTTGTTTATTTCCAACTCTTTCATGTACAGCAGTGATTCTCAACCTGAGGGGCGCGCCCCCCTAGGGGGGCGCGAGCACACTAATGGGGGGTCGCGAGCATATCCAAGAGAAAATATTATTTAAAAAAATTGATTAAGTGACTGAAAGGAAAGAACACACACAACACATACAAAACAAAATACATTTCGACATATTTAATAATTAACTTATTAAATTAAAACAACTTACTAAATTAAATACAAATTTAATAATTACTAGTGACTTCCTTAGGCCTGTCTTTCAGAGAAAAGTTTTTCGAAGGAGGGTTTAATATTAGAAATAGACACTCTCAGTTCTTTTTCTATATTTAGCTGAGATCTATATTTTGTCTTCAAAGAAGCCACCGCAGAAAATCCAGTTTCACAAAGGTAAGATATTGAAAATGGTAATAGAATGCGAAATGTCCTTGTTTTTAGTGCAGAAAACTCATCATCCACTCCTGCCCAAAATTCAAAGAGTGATTTATTACTAAATTGTCTTTTGGTTTCGCCGCTTGCCGTGATGTCTATGAAGGTTTCTTCCTCTTCGATTGAGAGTCCTTCGGGAATATTTTGAAAGGGATCCCTCACCCACTTGTAACTTAATATCAGTTTGTCGTCAGCAAGAAAGTACTTTTTAAAATTCTTTGCTAACATTGCTAAATGATTTTCAATGGTTACGAAAACAACTTTTACATGTTGTTCTTCAGCCTTGTAAGTTTTAATACAATCATTCAAATTTGCAAACATTGTTAAATTTTCTTGCTTTAAATTTCTGCTCCACAATTCCAATTTCCTACAAAAAGCATTAACTTTATCACTCGTATCCAATATATGTGTATTTGCTCCTTGCAGTTAAAGATTCAAGTTATTTAATTTCTCGAATATGTCGACCATGTAGCTCAATTTCAACACAAATAAACTATCGCGAAAATTCTCAGCTTCCTGTCTGTTTTCCTCTTCTAGAAAAACGGAGCTTTCTTCTCTTAATTCATAAACACGTTGCAAAAATTTCCCTCGTGATAACCATCTTGCCTCGCAATAAAATAGTAACGCTGAATGTACTGCACCCATGTATTTACAAAGTGTGAAAAAGATTCTTGATTTCAGGGGTCTCATTTTTATATAATTTACTACGGTAGTTAACACAATATTCAAACCAGGACTCATTTCTTTGGAAGCCAAAGCTTCTCTGTGGTTCATGCAATGTGTCAAGATGCACTGTGGCGTTTTTTGTTTCACAAGTGCTTGAATACTTTGGAATCTTCCTGACATAGAACGAGGACCATCCATGCATATTCCGACGCAACTTTTCCATTCTATGTTTGCCTCGTTCATAAAATCATTTAAGATAGCAAATAAAGCGAGTTCTATTGCTTTGAGTTCTATTGGTTTGTAGAAAAGTATTTCTTCTACTACTGACAAATCATCACAAAATCTAACATAGGCAATGAAATGAGCATCTTTATTACTATCTGTTGCCTCATCGAGTTTTATTGAAAACAATTTGTAACTTAACTTCGACAAAAGCTGGCACTCTACATCTTCAGCTATATCAGCAATTCGACGGGCAACAGTATCATTTGAAAGAGGTATAGACTGCATTTGTTTTGCAAAATTATCTCCAAACATAATTTCTACAATATCAATCGCGGCTGGCAAAATAAGCTCTTCACCAATGGTGTGAGGCTTTTTACATCTGGCTATTTTATATGAAACTTTGTAAGAGGCAATTAAAGCTTTTTCATTCACAGGCAAAGTCTTTTTAAACAATGATTTTTGCTTTTCATATGATTTCAATTTTAATTCGAAGAACTCTCTGGGTTTGTTTACGTACTCATTATGAAGCTTTTCCAAATGTCGTTTAAGTTTATTAGGTTTCATGCTGTCTGCCGCCAACATTTTTGAGCAAATGATACACAGGGGCCTTTCTTCTTCATTTACTTCAGTACTAGTGAACCCAAAATTTAAGTATTCTTGAGAATATTTTCTTGATTTTATTTTCGGAACCACGCTCATCTGTGTACTTGTTGATGCTTGTCTATCGTCTAATGCTCGCTTACGCCCGCTTCAAAATTTATCCATGATTCTGCATAAGTCTGCTGCCGTGAATATTTAATACGGTGAATTGCAATTACAAGAAAATATATATAATATACACATTCAGAATAGATTCAATAGCGATAGAAGGATCGACTCGAAAGAGATTGTCTGGAATTGAAGTTGGCGTCATAGAACTTTCTCTTTCTCCCTATGAGAAAACATTTGTTCACATCTGCACACGCTCCTAGCTTAATTTTTTGCTGACCAGACAAATTCCAGACAAATCGAAACTTCTCGCGAAACCGTGAGAATGCCCGACATGGCGGGACGCAAGAGCAATAAAAAAGCATAGGATTCTTGTTTTTTCAATGCTGAGGATCGGTGTTGCAAAATGTCAATAAATTTCGGTATTCTTGGTAATTTGTAAAGTTTAAAATTAAGGTTGTAGTGTAGATTTAGCGCCAAAATACTCAAAATACATGATTATTGTATATATTTCATTGTATGCGGTGGGGAGGAGGGGGGGGGGGCGCGATGAAAATTATGATTGAAAATTGGGCCGTGAATACTAAAAGGTTGAGAAACACTGATGTACAGAAATGGAAAATGCGGAAAACCTATTAATATTATTGATACAGAAAGAATATTTCAATGGTTATTCAGATCCAAGATTGCATTCTTTGAACGTAGTGGCTGATGAAAATGGCTTACTCCGAGTGAGAACTCTAATCATTTATCTTCAAGACACCAAAGACTTTACGTACCCAATAATATTGCCAGGGGACCATCCAGCAGTTGCCAAATTGATCATTTTCAACCATGAAAAGTTTATGCACTGTGGAAATCAGATTTTGTTGGCTCGTTTACGAGAAAGATATTGGATACTAAAGGGTAGGAAATCCATTCGGAAAATTTTAAATAGCTGTGTACGCTGTAGACGTTTCACTACTAGACCCGAAAAAATGAATTTACCCTCATTACCAGAAGATAGAGTGAAAGATGCTAGAGTATATGAAGTGGTTGGAAAAGACATAGCTGGTCCATTGTTTCTAAGAGATGGCTCGAAAACATGGATTTTACTTTTTACATGCGCTGTTTATCGAAGTATACATCTTGAACTCTTGTCCTCAATGTCAACCGAAAGTTTTTTGTTAGCACTACGACGTTTCATCGCACGTCGTGGATCTCCATCTGTAATATATTCAGATAATGGGACAAATTTTGTCGGAGCAAGTCGAGTACTTTAATCGATTGACTGGCATCATGTAAATGAAGAAGAGAAGAAAAGAGATATCATTTGGAAATTTATACCACCCTCAGCTCCATGGTGGGGTGGCTGGTGGGAACGACTCATTGCTCTAGTGAAAGATTTACTAAAAAGAGTATTAGGTAAAGCTTGTCTAAGATACGAAGAAATGAATACTCTACTCTGTGATTGTGAAGATATTGTGAATTCACGACCTTTAACATACCTGACCGAAGAAGACGATCTACAGCCTTTAACACCATCCATGTTCTTGAGAGAACATAAGAAAGTAGGAGTTACAAATTTTGACGATTTGGAGATATCAGGCCACAGTTTGCGCAAGCGGCATTTGTACAAGTGCAAACTTCAGGCAGATATTAGAAGACGTTTTAGACTTGAATATATAGGACAACTAAGAGAGCAAACGAACAAGATCAGAAAATTCCGTGAATTTAAGGTGGGAGAAATAGTCCTAGTTGAAGTACCAAACCAGAAGCGACTGAACTGGCCATTAGGAAGAATACTTGAGGTATTTCCCGGAAAAGATGGCATAGTTCGTCTCATCAAAGTGAAAACGAAGAACGGAGAGTTATTGAGACCAGTGCAACGTTTGTATGCTCTTGAAATACAAACACCGTCAGAAGAGATTTTACGGGAGAAGTTAATATCTGAATGTGATCGTAGAAGAGAAGATGGAATTCAGAAAGTTGAAAGTTCTATACCAGCTAATCCTGATGTAACTGAACCACCTGGCCTTACTTCAAATACAGAAATAAATCCCAAGAAGACCCGTTTAGGCCGTAAAATCAAAGTTCCCGAACGACTGAACTTGTAAATTGACTGATACAAATTTTTGAGTTTTATTATATAAAGAAAACTCAAAAGGTGTGAGTGTTGCATTAGTTATCACGTTTGTAATTATTTTTCTGTTATGATTGTATGAAAACAACTCAACCCAAGATTTGTTCTTTTTCGTTTGACTGAGTTCAAAAGAACAGTTTTGTAGAATAAAATGTTTTTGTGAAAGATTATGCTGTTCTGGTGATTTTTATTTCTGAATAGCTTGTAAAATTAAATATTTGAATAGTTTGTTCCAAACAAACAGTAAAAGAATCTGATTGTCTCATATTATATGTGACATTATTGTTAACTACCATTCTTATTAATTAGTTTAGCATTGCCCATTGTCATTTAGGTAATTGATTAACAATATGTAAGAAAAATTATTCCATACAAGGCATTTTATTAAACACGCTTCTAAAAGTGTTACCTAATAAATAATTATTTAAGTTCATGTTGCATTTCTATTATAAGATGAAAAAATATATATACTGCGCATTTTTAAGCTATCATTAAAAAATTGCAGTTCAATGGGATTTGGTAAAAAAAGACCGGATAAAAATTTAAACTAAGTATTAAATAATTCATAGAAAAAGAACTATTTTCATAACATTTATAAAGTTTTCCAAAGATGGAAATTAATATTTGCTAATATATGTTTTGAAAACAATAAATATTGTTGAAATTTCATTTGAAATAAAGTAATTTATTAAAATTTGGAATAACTCTCCATTTTCAGAATAGTTATAAATATTTTCATACACCAACCAAACTCAATTAATTGTATTAATTCGAGATATATTTTTTAATTATTAAACGTAAATAAACATAGAAAAAATGGTTTAAATATATTACTGTTTTTGATTAAAAACAGTAAATTTGAAGATATTAATTGTGTGTGTGTGTGTTTGTGGAGTAATAAAATTATTTCCCTTGAAATAACTACAAATTTAACAGCAGTTTACGCTTTGCTTTAAAATTCTGCATACTTCCATCATAAAAAGCTATTTTATAATTTGACTTATTTCATTGACTTGTGAACAGATTACTTACTATTTTCTGTTGCTGCTTTTACATGATTTGATATCATCCAGTATCATCAATTATTTTCTACAAATGCACCATATATATATTACGTTTTAATAAAAATTATCAAATAAATGTTCGTAACTTCATTACTTTTTATAACAGCAATATCATATTAAACGAATAATAAAATTTAAATTGTATTTTTAATCATTTTTATTTTAAGTGTCAATTATTTAATCATATTTTAGTTAGTTAAAATTATGCATTATGAGAGGGTTTTTTTGTCTAGTTTCAGGATGCCTGACAAATTTCTTCAATATCTTTACTATGGATAAATAAAAGTATTTACATTTATGATATTTTCCCAATATTAGTTTCCAGCAAGTATTTAATGATACAATTGGAGAGATATTGCTTATAGGAAATTATATATGTTCGCTTTTAAAATATTTACATTCATATGGAAATTACATTTTACTGTTTTACCATCGCTTTCATCTCGTGCTGGCATATAGAATTTATGAAGTAAGATATCAACATTTAAATTATATTTTAAAGATTTATTCACATAATTGTTTTTGCAGTATAGGAAATTAAACTATGTCGAATACAAGGAAGTAAAAAGATAGTAGAAAATTTATATATTTCAAAATATATCTCTTTAATCTAATTTAATTCAATTGATAATTTGCATATTTTAAATATAAATCATTAAATATTTACATTAAATATTTTCTATTTAAGAAAATATCTATGTATGGAAAATTATTTAATATATTATATCGAAATATGTATCTTTAAATTTATAATAAATACATCGAAATTTTATGATTACAACTTTTAAACTATTACAACTTTACATTATACAAGAGTTTCTAAAATAAAAAAACAACTTTTAGTATAT
>JAPDSC010153337.1:0-36646 GCA_026290005.1 Latrodectus geometricus
AGAATAACAGATTAAAAATAACTGTCTCCATTGAAAATTTAATTTTTTCCTAAAAACTCTTAGATACATCTACAAACACACATTTCTGATTTTACTGTCATTTAATACACTTCTTAAACTTAATATTTCCTTACTTCTAAAAAGTAATATTTTTCATAACAAATTATGTTTATGGACTTGTATACAAAATTATTAAAAATCACATTTATGTTAACTATTACTGTTTTAAAGACTAGTTAGATTTCACTAGAATTAATGATCAAATAAATTAGTTAACAAGAATTAATGACTATTTCGGATTCCACTTATAATTAAGTCTTATTTGTAAATTTTATTTTTTAACTTCATAGAAAGAAAAATGAAAGATGCATCTCGATTCAAATATTTTAGTTGTTTCTTATCTTCGAAAAATCTGACATATGTCAGATCTTTTCCAGAAGAATATTGACTGCCAAAGAATCTTCAATTAAAAAGGGATTGGATGTTTAGTTCCTACTTACAAAGTGCGATGCAACACAGAAAAAGATTTTAGTATGATATTTAATTAATCTTCATTTCTATTTCTAGATATAGATGGCAGCACGATTAGCTTTTAAAAATGTTCCTTTACATTTTAAAAGTTTGAACACGTTATAGCTGTATAAACTCTTTTCATGATAAAAGTATGAGAATCATATCTCACCAGAAACACTAGAGTTTAAACTTTTAGATTTATGCCTTTTTCTCTCTTTTTAGAAACTATAATTAATTTTACAAGTTTGCTAGCAAACATGTAAAATTAATAATGAATAATAAACATGTGTGTTATATTGTGTTAACATTAATTTTTTTTCTTTAAAACTAATTATATGCTCAGAAGTTTCGTTCAGTATAAGATATCAAATTAAAATTATTATTTAAAAATTTAGAAGATCAATATGTTGCCATGCAACAAAACAAAAACGATTTAGAACATTGTTGATATGTTTATTTTACCATTGCTATAATGTAAATATTTTCAAATGTTTTCCTAATTTTTGATATTTAATAAAAAATTGCTTAGTTTTGAATAGAATTAAATATGAAGTAATTCAAAATTTTCATGTACAACCGAAAACATCTTACGTATCCGAAAATATTTATTACTCGCTAACCAAATCCAACAGCTTTCGCGGAGTGCAATATCCAGTGGAAAATATATATCTAACTTTCGGAGAAAATTGCAATTTCAATAATAATGATGTTTACCATTTTTAACAGTATTTGATTTTTCATCTGTTTCTCCAAGCCAAAAAAATTATGTTAGAAAATGTCCAAAAGTAGCAAAACGGTGGCGACTACAGATAATCAAAAGTTTCTTTTTTTCTAATGGCGAGCATTCTTGAGCAAGTAAGTACATTTGCCACAACAAGGCCAGAAACTGCTACTCATTTTATCATCACCCGGTCGGCAACTGTGAGCCAAGGTCACGGAGGTACGAGTAGCAACGCCCACGCCACACCACCACAAATCCGTTTATAAGGCGGGCCGCATTCATTCATCATCTGAGGAAGGACCACAGAGAAACACAGAGAGAGAGAGAAAGTGCATCCATCCTCGAGCCGGGATTCGAACCCAGGTCATACCCATCCGCAGTCAATTACGCTAACCACTATACAGGTTGGGGGGCTATAACCAAAAGTTAACTATTTCATTTGCACTTATATTTATATTGTGTGCTATTCTCTTTTTCAGTTGAATCATTATAAAAATGTTTTATCTGATTTTCATTGACCAAAAAGGGGGGAAATGAGTTTCGTTTTTGCAGGAAAGATGTATGATACCATACAATAGAAAAATTCGTAATCGACAAGAAATGAAATTTATCGAGGTATAATGTGATTAGTTGTAAGAAAAAAAAATACTCCTGAAGATATAGCTCATCATTTTGAAGAAACATACCTTACGAAATTAGCTATACAAAAATTCTGTATCTTTCTGATAAAAGTAAATGTAGAGCTATGAAATTCAAAACTTCATACGAACGGTTCTCGCAGGGCGATAATCTTAGCAGAAAATTATTAGCGGGTTTCGTAAAAAAAATCAATGTATTTTTTATAACGATTTTTACTGTTGACTTTGTTCAAAACCTGTATCACATCACAAAAATTCTCACTTATAGCTCAGTTAAAAACAAATTATTTGTAGAAAGTTTCAAAATTCCCTTTAACAATGAAGCTGTTAAATACTCTTTTCATTCACGTTCCAATACATTTCCGATCTGCGTTGTACTGGGAAAGCAGTAAACAAGTTTACCATTGTAGTTAAAAATAAAATTTTTCTTAAAAGTAGAAAAAAATAGAAAATCTTATTTATTTACAAAAAAAAAAAAAAATTATGCGGGAATATAGAAAGAAGGATACAATGCCATGTTGTTTTTCAACTCTACTCACAACGGTTGAGCATAAGCGACACTATTAAAATGGCAAAAGAATCACATGACTCTCTTCTTGAAGCGAGAAGAGTTCCGGAACAGTCTGTTTTACAACATAGAAGCTTGATTTAAAGGACCCAACTCTGAGTTAGGTACACGGAAATATGTTCGTGGTACAACATAAGAAACTTCACAGTGATTTCAAATTAGTATTGATGACGGTTAAATGTATTACAAACAATGAATTAAATCGAAATGAAACGTTCCAGAGATTAATAACCTAATATAAATTTCCTTCTATTATATGTGAATTTTCATTTGGGGTTGAATTTCTCGATTCGATATGAACGAAAAATCAGTTCGATACACATAAAGAATATTTTATTAATAAATATGCTTTCACGTTTTATTCAGTAAGATATGAAAATTAATTCCATATTAAGCTTAAAATTTTTATTAATTATAATACATATATTTGCATGTTTATTATAATATAAACTTGAAGTGTTAATATATCAAAGATAAATCAGCAACAGAATTTAAAAAAAAAAAAAAAAAAAAAAAACAGGATTTTTTATTAACTCATGAAATAGAACACTGACATCTGTGGTCATAGTAACATTATCGAAGCTTACGAAAATGGCTAGAAGACAAAATGATTTTCAGCACCTCAACATTAAAATTTTGAAGCTAGCAATTCTATCCGGAAAACAAAACTACTTTCAGAAACTAAGTCGTATACAAAATTATAAAACAGTAATGATTTAATATGAAATAATACCATGTTCATAGAAATGAGAATAAAATAGTTTAAGATGATTACACTTAAGGCAGGCCGCAAATTCGTAGATGATCGCATGAGACTTATATCGAGAGACAAGCCGAAGATCTCGCGAGATTCACGTGAGGCCAAATGGCGTCACAAATGTCTTACCTACGTCAAAAAATGGGCGGAGCGCGAGACAAATCTGGAATCGAGCTGGTTTGAAATATCTGGCAACTTTCATCGAGACAGCGCTAATTTCAATTTCCGCAGGAAAAATATACCACGTTAAGATCGAGAGTACAAGTTATTACAAGTTTACATTTGAAGAGGAGGAGTTAATTGTAATTCTTTATAGAGGTAATAATATTTTTTTTTAATATTGCAATCGGAAACGGAACCGGAATGTAAACAATGAGAATGTAAACGAATTCTCATTGGTTTAAAATATCCATGACGTCAGATTACAACGTCATAGCTAAGACCTCCATAAGACGGTGTCTTAATCGGATGGTCTACCGAGTTTGCGGCCTGCCTAACATATCATAAAGTAGATACTTCCGCACATCAGCTACGTTTTCATACGATTTGTCCTTGGGAACTAAAAAGAATTGGCATACAAGACCACGTCCACAACGTTGTCGGAGTTTCTACTCCATATCAATAATGATTGTGCTGGTTTCTTAGTTGACATACAATGAAATGTACAGTAAAAATTTCGCTCCAGAGTGCAGATGTGTATTGTTGCTGACGAAATGTACATTAATTATCGATTGTAAATTTTCGTAAGGACATCTAATTGCTTCTTTCTGTGTCGTTTATGATATAACTATTTTATAAATCATAGATAAGTCAAAGCACTTTGTACACATTTTCTTATTTTTTTATTATAATTTGATTTTCGTCTACATGAACAAAAAGTTTCTTTTTGTATTAAAGCGCTGCTGTTCTACAAGTTTGAGATTGGGCAAATATGGATAAAGAAAAATTTGGTTGTGCACAACCAATTTTTTATTTTTTTATTTATTTTTTTTTTCCCCTTCTTCTTCTTCTTTTTAGCACCTTGACCATTTTTATGATCTTATAACTGTTGACATTTTGAATTGGACTTGTCACTTAACATGATTTTTATTGGACATCCAGTAAAACTTTTTTATGGTCCATTTATTTGAACATTTCCCTTATTTATATTATCAACACTTATGTGAAAAATATTTTTATAATGATAAAAAAAAATAATAATAATAATAATTTTTTTAAAGTATCACTCTACAATTTTCATTAAAATTGTTAAGTTTATATTGAATGTAAATGAAAAATATAAAGTATATAAAAATGTAAATAATAGTATATGTAATGTATAGTATATAAAAATGTAAATGAAAAATATATAGTTAATTCACATTTAACTAAGAATTAAAAAACTATAGTTAATGTGAATTAACTATATATTTTTTATTTACATTCTCTAAAACAATTTTTAAAAATAATTTATAGTTAAAAATTTTAGTAAACTATTTTAATGAGACTACACAAAACAGCCCAGTCATAATTCACAATTATTCCTCCGTAGGAAATTAAAGTAACTCACCTAACGTTTTCTAAAAATACGCAGATGAGCAATTTTTATATAATTAAACTCGATATAATTAATTTAATCATTTTAAACAATTTTTCTTTGTAATTAAAAGTCAAAACTGTTAGTTTACATTCACTTTTTTCCTCTGAATTTGCATGAATAGTTCAGCGAAGTTTTAATTTATTTTCTAAATGATTTTGTATGATTTCAAATTGCAAGTTATTTTGAAGCTTATTTATAATGCTTCTCTAATATAAAAAATTTCATTTATAAATTTTGTTATTGGACTTATATCCATTTTATAACTTGTAGTAATTTATTTTGATAAATTATTTGCTTTAGAACATTCGAGATAATACTGAAATTTCTTTCTTTTTTTTTCAAAATGTGTTAATAAATCTTTTTAATTAATAATTCTTCATAACATTATAATAAACTGATTCATTTTAAAATTATTTTCCGTCAATCAACCTTATAAATTCTAAGAGGTTTTCTTATACTTTGATAGCTAAGCATAATAACAGGCATGATGTTAGAAAATATTTAAAGCAAGTTTTCTTTAAATTTTAGAGATTCATAATCTTCAAATATTAAAGAATTATAAATATTATTTCTTTTAAATATTTATTTTTCCTTGAACATAATTTAACTCAAATAAAAGTAATCAGCTCTAAGAATATTAATATTAATTACAAAATATCATTAATAGATATTTCGATAAAGGAATAAATATATATTTATTTAAAATATTTTCAAAAATATTATCTTTATTTTTATTCACTAATTATAAAGAAGATTTATTTTTCTTGATAAATATACAGTTTTGTTATCAAAAACTAAGAAGAAATTTATTGTTGTTATTAATTTCGTTTTCAAGTTTTCATATTTTTACCCAGTTAAGTAGAAGTAATTCACGAACAAATAAAAGCTGCAAAGTTATAAATCAAATCATCTCAGAATAGTATTTCATGAAATAACATTTTTTAATATCTCTTATTAGAATAAAATTCAAAATAAGCTAATTCACTGAGTATATTATACATGAAAAATTACCCTTCTTTATTCCTTATTCTTATAATAAACCCTTTAAAATTCTTCAAAACTTTTACATAATTTAAATCCTGTTTTTTTTTCAACCGCCAAAATATTTAAAATCGTTTTATGTTATAAACTATATAATGCATCAAATTTGTCTACAAATCATAACTGTATTAAATATATTATTATTTCTTCAGAATAAATATAAAGTTTAAATATATTGTTGCAACAAAACTTTTTTTTGAAGGAAATACCAACTTCCCATTTAGATTTTATGATCCAAAGTTTTTTTCGCAAATTATGATTCGATTTCTTTTGAATTATAAAAATTACTTGTCGAAGTTATTTTGAATTAAAAAAATAATTTTTTTTTATATTACTGTAATTACATTTTTAAAATGCAATATCTTCCTGTAAATAATATTCCTTTAGTAAAAAGCTCAATTTAGAAAAATTGGAATGATTTTTAAAGCTATATCAGATTTGCACTCAATAAGAAATGTTCATTCATTAATTTTCAATGATACAAATCCAAAAAACAAATAATTTCAATTTAAAAATGAAGAATTATATATTTATTTGGGAACTGTAAGTACTCATTCTGTAACTGTAACAATCATATATTTTTAGTTTTTGTAGTATAGTTATAATTGCACGATTTTTAGACTTTGCAAAAGAAATAGTTTGAACTAGTTCAAAGAAATTGTAATTTAATATGATTTTATGCTTTGATATAACTAATTGGATTGAGGAATAGAATTCCATTTTCATTATTATATTCAATTAAATATTTTGAAATATTCACGGAATTACGGAGATGCATTGTTTGCTTTCTCATTTCAAGTATTGATTTATGCAATATCACAGACTTTTTTTCTATTTTTACATATTTCTCGATCATTTACAAAGAAATGATAAAATGAAGTTCAAAACAGGGTCACGAATACTTAAAATCCAATTATCTCATACATGTGTATCGTTTTATAAGTTGCTTCAGTGTTGTTCAATTTATAATTTTCTCCTTTGCTTCCAAAGTTTGGCCTGAAATCGTTAATTTAGCGATATAGGCTGCACTTTTAGGAAAATCTTATTGGCACATATTTCGAGATTTTTTGGGAATTGAATAGAAAGAAAATAAATATCCTTTTTTCATTTTTAATATTCAAATTTTATATTAAAATTTTCAATACAAATATACTGAATTTATAATTTTGATAATGTCACCAAAGTAAGTTGTCTATAACTCGAAAGAGAGAAATCACCAATTACATTACAGTTGCCGATACTCCAGTGAGAGCGACTACCATAGACTTAACATTAGATGACGTCACAATTCGAGTTGCTGCAATTCGCGCTCATTGTCCAATTAATGTTCGAGATATCTGTTGTTTGCTATAAAAAAAAATAACTGTTTTATTAGATTTAATAATATATCGATTATCTGGATTACAGTTTTAAGGTTGCCATATTTTTACTTGGTGGCTTCCAGATTTCATGATAAATTCTTATTTGGGAAATTTATCTATAATCAATTTTATTATTTCTGTTACAAATTTAAAATTATAGTTATGTCTGTAACAAATTTTATGTAATTCAATATGAATGTCCACCATCTTGGTATTATATTTGGCTGAGATTTACTATACGGTCACTCTTGGCGTGATTTTTCCCATTTGGCGATAAATAAAATGATAAAAATGGGAACCGACCAATGAAAAATGAAATATTCTTTTATTTTCAGACCTCGCTTGTCCAGATTGGCGAAGTTGGAGAGATTTTTAGCGATTTTTTGAAAAAGTTGCCAAGAGTAACCGTACAGTAAATTTTTACATTCTCTTGTATTGAAATTAATATGACCATTCTAAATCTAAATTTGCTATTTTAAAATTGAAAATTCCACAATCGTTCATGAACACCGAATTATGACAATAGTAATGAAAATAAACAACTATTTCATGTTATTATTTCCGCTAGGCAAAAATAAAATAAAACTTGTTCCGTTAATAAATCTATTGGCGATACAAACTGCTCTAGTACAAATTGCTGCTGCATGCACAAAAAAGTTGCTGACTTTCGGCAACTTATAAGGCCAATAATATTTTTGTTTCCTATCAGCTCATTTGGCATGAAACTTGGCGAAAGCAAAACAATGTTCGAATTTTAATTGTGCAGCAGTAAAAAATCTGAAATATCATTGGACGGTGAGTGCCAATTGCAGCAACTGGAGATATAACTTCAAGTAAAGTTAAGTCTATGAGAGTTGTTTCCAGTGAAATATTGGCAACTCTAATTTAATAGGGGCTTTATGGATGGAAGTTTCTGTGAAGCTTGGAATAGAGGGCGCTACTATTTTGGAGATCTAGAAAACTTCCGGCACGAAACTTCCTGCTTACTGTTCATACATATATACATCGCCAAAAAGAACCTTAGGCCAAATTTTGTACTTATTTAATTGAAATGACTTTATATGATTTATATTTAAGAAATTTTTTTATTTCAATCGGGTGCAAAATATATTTGCTGAAATTTTTAAATAAATATTTATAAAGTAAATAAAATATTCTTTCATCACCAAGGTATCCTAATGTTGCCAATAAGAGCGATTTTCCACAAAATATGGCAACCCTACAAAATTATTTAAGTTAAAATTTAAAAAGTTTAAAAAAAATTGTGGGATTACTATGGGTTGCACTGATAATAAAAGATATGGTTTTAACGGAGAAAATAGAAAAACTTTCAAAAGTGGTTATAAATACTTAAAAATATTTAAACGAAAATTTTTATCATTACATTGATTTCCAATGGGAAGTGAGAACACCGGAAGCATTTGAGATGGCTTCAGGTTAACAGAGGTTTGTTTTTGTTTACATTGAAAACTCCATCCATACTGTTGTTGAAGCTTTCAATTTTCATAAGCATCTAATATTATAAGAATTACATTTCTTTAATTGTTTTAAAATGAAGTCTGAAGAGTAGATAATAAACAATTTTTATTCTTGAATGTTTGAATTGAGCACCATGATATATCAACTTTTCTAAAATTTCTTTTTTTAAGAGATGTAGCTTATTAACATTTGTATAAGCATACTTTTCTTAAAATTTCTTCATCCTTTTTTCATTTAATATAAATTAGTCACGAATTAACATTTCTTCAAAAAGCCTATATATGAATGTGAGTAGTATAACCATTTAAATAATTTTCCAATTAAGAATATGTTTTTAAATCAATGAAAGTCTTATGACTGAGATATTAAAAATATTAAAATATAATATTATGAGAAAATATATAAGTCGTAAGAAAGTGATCATTTAGCAATTATCCATCCGTAACCAAAACATTAGTTATAGGCATTTCATTTTTGATTAAAACAATATTCACATTTATTGTTATACTAGCTGTACCCGCCGGCGTTGCCCGTGCATTTAGAAAATGCAGATAAGTGAATAGCGCAGGAATAGTAGTGTAGGACACGTAGACTGTCTCTCCCCCCCCCCCCCACACACACAACATTCCCCGTCGATAAAAAGGAACAATATATCCTAAATATTTTAAACGGAAAATTTTCCAAAAGATGATCGCCAGAATTGTTTCTCAAAAGGAGCTGGTACAACCCAGGAATCAGCTATCGGCGAGCAGCGATCTCGAGAAGAAGTTTTATAAATATTTTTTTTAAAATTTTTCTAATTCAAAAATCGAAAATCGGGCTTCGAGGTCTGGTGGCCAGCCCCTTAGTGCTTCCGTGTAAAAAATTCCAGGTCCCTGCGTGCGATAGATTTGGCTGGAGAGCTCGGTCAGACAAACGGACAGACACATTACACTTGCTTTTATTATTATAGATGGGCTTGATTACCAAATATGTCACGTAAAATGTTTAATGGTATTTGATTCATAGACTCCAAAAATTCATAGTCTCTATTTGTATATAAAAATTTTCGTTATTTCACTTAATAAATAAATAAGAAAAGAAAATTCTGTGAACTTTACCTTCCTATACGGTAGTGGACCTGAATGTCTACTGACTTGGAATATATGTGAGTCTTGATCGATCCTCGATTGTTGTCAAATGCAAATCTACAAGAAGTAAACACTATGATTTGAGTGACTCATTGATGATTAATTCTGCTTGATTGAAAATAATAGTTTACATCCCGTTTATAGTTTTATAAAATTATTATGAGCAGATTTATGAATAATTGCCTTTTTTGCTTTTTTCCTAAAAATGATTTAACATTACATATACCCACTTTTTATATATAAGCAAATAATACATTCCCTCCTTAAAATTCTGCGTTTAATACACTTTTTTTTCAGGCGCCTTTTAAGAATACTAACTAAATTCGAAATATTCGGCAAATCGGTTGGCGTTAAATATATACACTGATGGCCACCCGAATTGCAACATCAAGAAAGATAAGAGATATTACAACAAAATTCATTTTGTAGATAACATGTTGACCAAGTATCAAATGATTAAATTTATAGACTTCTGTGAAGAGTAATTCCTGCTAAAATCAGTTGTCAGAGTAGCCGCCATTTTTGCAGATCACCGCTGACACACACCTCCTCATTGATTCAAGGAGACTTGGATGTTTCTTGGGGAACAGCAGACCAAGATTCTATACATTACTAAAGTTGATTTGGTATGGCAGCTGGGAATATAATCTGGGTCAATCGTTGAGCAACCATAGACCAAAGATCCAGAGAGCGAGAAGATCATGGAAGAAATTTAATCTGGCGATTGACGAAGAACTCTTGAAAAATGGATGCCACGAATGGTCATGTTGAATCCTGTTGAAATATGGCTATGGGCAAGTTCTGAAGGCAAGGAAGGATAACTGGCTCCAACACTTCGGAGATGTAGCACTGGTTGTTTAACGTATCGGCAATACGTACAAGAGGAGTGCGAGCTTAATATTCAATACTACCCCATATCATAATACCAGGTGCAGGAGCAGTGTGGCGCATCCTGCATAATGCAGCTGTTCAGCATCCTTTCTCCATGTTTTCTCCAGTTTCGAATGTGACCATTGTGATGTTGCAGATAGAAGCGTGACTCGTCAGTAAAGATAATTTCATTCCATTCTGGCGTCCACATCCTTCCTTCATCGCACCATCTGTGGTTCTGCATCCAGGGTAGACGAAGTAATGGGCGTCTTGCAGACAAACCACTCTGCTGTGAAAAGCGTCGAATGGTACGCGCAGACTCTGGATGATGCGTTACAGACTGAATGTGATATGCTATGGTTCATGATGTTGAGGAGTGATCCGTCACTGCCATGAGCATATTTGCCTGTCATCACTTGAAATGGTGCCCATAGAAGGATGAGATCAAACACGTTAGTATTTCGTACTGTTCTGCATTTAAAGATCACATATTCTCATTACCGTTGTTTAGTTTCGTCCAACATGACTATGGATTTCACTGAAAGTTAATTCACAATCTCGGAAGGCCACTATCCTTCCTCTGTAGAACTCGAATACTTGATCAAAAAATGATCGCTGTTTTCTACGAGGTATAAATAATCGTTTTTTTTTTTTAATTTACAGGAAAAACACAATTGCCGAACTTAAAAATGGCCAAAATCTTCAAGCCTTAAATAGCGCTTTGAGGTAGAGCTATAGGCGTGCATGATGTGTGCCTGCACTGAAATTCTAATCATTTGCATATTTCCCTTCCGCTAATGCATGTGGTAAATTTTATGTTATTTGCATGCTTTTTTCATAGTGTTGCGTTTACGGTGGCCAGCAGTGTACTTATAATTTCAATAGTAGACGAAACAATCCTATTTCTCCCCTGAAATTATATAAAGAAAAATTATTTTGTAAGGGATCATTGATATTTATTATCCAATGTATTGTTTTCAATTAATCTTGTTGTTAATAATGTTTTCCTTAAATTAATGTAAAAAGTAATATATAATTTTCACTGTAAAAATAATTCTGCATTTTTTTACACGAGTCAATGTTTCTGTTAATATACTTATGTTGTTACTCAAAAGCTTGACTTAAGTAAGTTTATTTTTTATTTTACAAATAATCTATTTTAGTTCCATCATTTCTCCATCATCTGTGTCAGATGTTGAAAATAAAAAAAGTAATTAGTTTTGCTGTGCTTTGAAGTTGTCATCGCTTTTCGACCGATCATAATTGCAAAAAAAATGCATTCAACAAAAACTAAATATTTTGGTCAAAACTTTGTCTGAATAAGAAAATATAAACTTTATTTTTTATGGGTTTAAAAAGGAATTAATAATTATTGTTAATGGGTCATATCAGGTGTATATCAGCTATGATCTGGAATGCAAATCTAGTACTTTACTTACTTTGGACTTTCAATGGGAATTAAACTATAATCGTAGCCAAAGATAATATTTCATTTAAAAGAATTAAATTTGGCTCGACTTGATTTTGATAGAAACTTCAAAATAGAATATAAAAAGTATACATGTATCTTTCTTCCTTTTTTAGAACTTTATACAACTGATATGTAATTTTTCAATAGAAATGTGCCGTTTATGTGGTACAAAATTTTCATTCTGTAGATTAAGGTTTGATTCACAAAGAAAGGCAAAAATATTGATCGGAGTTACAAATATTTCTAATTTTGTCAGAAAAGTGCATTAAAAAATTTTTCCAAGAATTCATACTTGACCTTAACAAATTTTTATGCCGAATTTCTAATGTAATAATTAATAAATTATGAATTATTACACGAGGCTGTTTCTCGAGATTAAAATTATTCATTAATATTGCTTGGATTTATTTTTTATACGAATAAACGAAATTTAAGAAAAATACATTATTTTCTCAAAGCTAATAGGGGTATAATTTTTTACTCAAGTAAAATCAAAAATTAAAATCAATCTAAGATAATTCTATCAATCCGATTATGATTATAGAAATTCAACCTGTATGTACAAAGTAAAAAATAAAATAAAAACACAACAAATGACTCCAACTGTCAACATTTGCAACTTCGCATGTTCAACCAGCAATGTTGCGAACTTGTGAATAAGAAATATTTTTGAATATAAGGTAAAGTACATTTTTCTTATTAAATATTTATATGTATTTCTAATAGTAGATATAAAGTTATTAAACAAAAATTTATAATCGTTGTATTTCAACTTAAAACTCATTGTGTATGTTATTATATTTCTTTATTTTGAAATGGCCATTTCTCTAGTTTGTTTATTTAGATTTTAATAAATTGAAAATTATGCTGTACATATTGAATTGAAAAGTATTTTTATTAAATATTATATTGGTTGATTGTTTCGTATTACAAAAATTTCATATTTCCGTATTAACATACTTTTTTTCATTTTGACTCGATGTGAAAGTAATCTGGTTCTTACTAGTTTGAACTAGTTTTAATTTGCATATAAACTTTAATTTTAGTTTCGCATATTAAAATTAATTATTTATATAAAAAAATCAAAACTTTTCGTACAAAATATTTGTTATTTATACTTTAATTGTAATGATGAGTATATGCTAAATGTGTCGTAAATATTCTCGCGTTAAAGATGTGGTTTTACCTTTATATAGCTTCTTGATGTATCTTAAACCATTATTTTATATTATATAAACAAATACATACAGTATGTATTATAAATTTTTAATTTAATTATTATATAGGTCTTTTATTAAAATGCAGATTTATCTTGTGGTAATTTATTTTTGAACAAAAATGGGTCATTAATTTATGTGTACATTGTTGAAATTAATAACTGCACATTTATGTGAACTTATAGGACATAGTATTTGTTTGAACTTGTAGGAAATTGTATTTCTTATAGGACATAGTATTTGTTTGCATATTAGAACACAGTATTTTGTATTGTAATTTTTAATTCATTATTTGTACTTGTACTTATGTTTTTTTTTTAATTTTCTTAGAGAAAATATGATATTTATCTTTAATACAGTAAAACTATTTTAAAAATAAATCAGTACTGAAGTTTTATTTGAAAGATCATTAATGTATAAGACTATGATGAAAATAACAATCATAAATTGGAATGTTTCCCAAAATAATATGTTGGCTGTATCCCAGTGTACGGTACGCTATTTTTATACAATTAATATAATTATACAATATACAATTAATTTAATTATATAATATAAAATTATATTATTTTATAGAAATAATATAATTTTATACAATATTATATACAATTAATTAATAATTATATATATGCGTACCGTTGTATATATGCGTATCGTACAAGGAGCGTACCGTTCACTGGGAATTAACCTAATATGTTTAGTATTGTATAATTATAGAATGTTTTTACTTTAATGAAAAATAATGACTGTAATTGTGAGTATGAATAAATTGAAAACTAGGTTTACAGTATAAATTGCCAAGGGCAGATACAGCCATTATTTCAAAATTAGAGGATTTTTTTCATTATCAAAAAATATATCAAAAGAAATTAATTGCTGAATATAGATTGATGATGACTGTGAAGCTATGCTCTATAGATAATATTTAATTAGTGATATGAATTTTAATTTGTACCTTTTACATATTTAAATTTCCATTTGAAGTATTAAAAAAAAAATTTTTTTTGGTAGTATTCAGTATACTGTAGTTTATTACATATTTAATTGAAATGCAGTTGAAAAATAAATATACATGTAAGAATTTTATTAATTTAGTTTTTTATAAGCTTAAAATTGTAATTAAATATTTAATGGTTAATTTGCACTTTAGGTCACCTACTTTGCCAACTTGTGAATTTGATGCGCTTTTTAATGCATACTCATTAATTACTCTTTTGTTTTAGCCTTTTCATTGGTCACTTATTAGGTTTCACTTTGAAATAGCGGTAGAATTTTCGCCATGGCATGTGTGACTTTGAAAACTTGCCAAGTAACCTTAAGTGCATTTTCACCTATTTAACTACTTTCACTATCATAAAAATTACAGACTTTTATTTTGTTAAAAGTTTAAAGCTGGATAACCATATATCTGTTATATTGTCTTATGTTTCTATTACAAAGGTTTTTAAAAAAATATGTTTTACTTACTTTTTTGAAAATTTTTTTATTTTTTTATCTAGATCTATTTAGCTTATTTTATGGTTTGAAAATCTCAATTTCGATTTTACTGTACTTTTCACTTTTGTCATAAAATGATTTTTTTTTTTGTATTGCTTAGTCGTTAGATAAAAAATGTAATATTGGCATAGTTGCTATATAATTCACCATGTGAATTTTTATGATGTTTTTCCTTGTTAATCTGGCAATTTAGTTTATAATATTTTAGAGATGAAGAATATTTAGAATTATGTAAAAAATTCCATATTGGCAACCATTCATATCATTGCTAAGAAATTTAAAATAAGTTATTCCATTTTTGGATTTTACTAAAATATTTTGCTGTGACAGTTAGTCTGAATTTTTTAGTGTATTCTGCAGATTTTTTGACTTTTTGGATACTGAAAAGTACTTATGTACTATGAATACTACCTAGATTTGTCACCAAAACTGCCAACCAGAAAAAATAATATGATGACTACCTAAAAAAAACCTTGGTGCTAACATAGGTTATTAAGGGCTTTAAACTAAATAGCATTATATAAATGTTATTTAAATTGCGTTAGTTCTACAAATAAAATTGCCAAGGTAATTGTCATAGTATGTAAGTGTACTTAAATTCCAAGCTGTATCATTCTTTTGTATTTTAAAGTATACTTTACAGTTTGTATTTACATTTGCAAAAATTATGCTCCTATATTAAAGAAAATTATTAGTAAAATTTCATTAGAATGTATATATATATTATATATATCTTTTTTATTTATTAGATTCAAATTTATTACACAGATGTGTAAGCTTTTCTCAGGAAAGTGTTTGTTATGTCATTTTTGCAGCATTTCTTCTTAGCCAAAAATTCTGAAATTTATATAGTGGGTTATTATTCAGCAGCTGTGCTGCATTATTTACATTTTCACGTTTTAGTAACTGGGATAGATTCTATTAAAAAATGTTCACTTTTTAAATATGTGTCATAAAACAGAATCTGAAGTTTGTTCTTTTATAATTATGAATCATATCTTAATTTCATGTCTTTGACTAGTATTTCAAAAAATATGTATATATATATATTAGGAAATCTTATTTATGATAATTATAAAATTCCAAGTAGTTAGTCTTTTGACATATTTTCTTTCATTTCTGTTTATAATATTTATTTATATCATTATGATTAACCGTTTAATAACATAGTGGTTTTTTTCCCCTTATTTTTATATAGTTGCTATTGCTCAGAACAAATTAATTTACACTCCTTAGGGTTGCTTACCAAATCAGTATTCACAACATTAGTTTTTCTGCAAAAATATCATCAAATGACCTTGACAGTTATGCTCACTTTAACTTTTAAATATAATTTTTTTTACAAATAAAGTTAAAAAAATTTCATGCTCCTTAAGTAAAGTATCATAATAGAAGTTTATTAAATATTTTTATTGATTAAAGAAATATGAAGTTTTCCATTTTGCCAGTATAAATCTTGCTGAGAACCTATATTTTTGGCTGTGACATTTGGAATATCGATAAAATAGATATTAGTAACAGTTAATTTATAAATGATAAATACTAGAGGTACAAACACTTTGTCATGGTTTTGAAAATTACATGGATCATGAACGGTTGCAATAGATATTTTATTTAGGGTTGATACTAGGACTCCTTACTGTCTGCACTGGCGTAATAAAACAGTATCAAAATAAGTAATTTAGTTAAATACTATTGAATTCCCATCTGATTATATATTCATCCCACCCCAATGAAGATATCTTCATTGTTATATCTTTTATGAATTATTATATTCTCAGTTATTCTCAATTGGATTATTTATTATATCTGTCTTAAATTCTCAATTAGATCTACTCTATAACCAAGATCAGTAAACTAATTCATTGATAAAAGTGATCCCTAGAAAAAAAATATTGTTCTTTTTTAGTTTTTAATGATCTTCAAAATGATGCTACATATGTTTAAAAAATAAACATGTTTCTTGTGTTAATGTTTAAAAGAAATGTAGCATTTTCAAATTATCTATTAGATACATTTTTCTTTTGCACTGAGCATATTTTTATTTTCAAATAACATGCTTAGAGCTGCATTTTCTATAGTTACCAAACAATAGACTGCAATCAAATTTTATCTCTTACATCTTTCTAATTATGCTTTTGCTTCTGAAATAATTACTTCTTGGCTAGTATGAAAAATTGATGAATGGCACATTGCCTTCTTAATCCACATTTTTCAAATCTACCTGCAGTTTTCACACATATAAATAGAACAGTGGAAAAACATTTTATATGTTGACAAAAAACATATTCCGTAATATTTTTAAAAAGGAATTTATTTTATCTGGTTTCATGAATCTATATTTAAAGGCTTATTCTTTTTAAGATTTCTGAATCCTTTAATTTATGTTAAGAAATTTTTTTTTTTTTTTCCAGATTGAATGAATGAAGTTCATGATGTTTGGAAATAATAAACCATTTGGCACAGCTTCAGCATTCGGAAGTAGTAAGTTACATAATCATTAATATCCTTTTTCCATATTATTTTGATTAAAAAATTCAACCTAAATATTTTTTAATAAAGATATGAATAAAATAGTTTCTTCTAAATATGTATATTCAAAATTCATATATTTAGAAAAAATAACTGGAAATGTTTATCGTTGAATGATTCACTAATTTGAAACTTAAAATTAATGTGTGAAAATTTATTTGGGGATGTATAAGAATATGTATGGTATTCATCTTGTATAAAATAAACTAATAATATATTATTTCTTTAAAAAAAAAAAAAAAAAAATTAGAGAAAAATAATTATAAACTGTAGATTATAACAGTATTGGATAATATATATTTTTGTTGACTTTTAATATTTTAGTAAAATGTATTTTAAATTTTAGACTAAATATATGAAACAAGGTTGTTATATGAAAACTGAAATGTTATATGTACTACTTAAAATTGCAAAATATTTAAATACTTATTGTTATATTATATTAATATAAAATATTTTTTAAAAAATGTTTGTTGTCATTTCAGAGGCATTATTAATTAAATAAGTTACTGAGCTACATAACTATTTGTTATCAAATACAATCAAGTTAAAAAATTAATGTAATGCTTCATTTATAGCTAAAATATCTAATTTCATAATTACATATAATCATTATATATAATATCTAATTTTAATATTATATATATAATATTAAAATTATTTATTTTATTTTATCATTATATATAATATCTAATTTTACATATAATCATTATATATAATAATCAATTATTACATATAATATCTAATTTCATAATTACATTAAACAGATCATTAAAAAAAATTTCATATTAATATAATGAAATGAACTTTCATATTTAACTGATTTTTTTAAAATATCAGAATATTCTATTAAATATTTGCAATTTTACTTCATTTACCACATATTAAATATTCCATTAGAAAACCAAACATTATTTAAAATTGCATATTAGATAAAGAAAGGAATAAAAAAATTAAATGGGGCAAATCAAATAATGTAAATATATAATATAAAACATTCATTATATAATGTTATGTATTACATTTTCATAAGGTTACTCTAAAATACATTGATTTCAATTTATATTGCAATCTTATTTCTTATGTCCTTGAACCTCAATAAAAGATTGCATAATCTTTTGAAGTTATGGTACAACAATTGACCTTGATGTCATATTAGATAATACTTCTGTGCTTTTTTGACTGAAATCTTATGTTAAACTATAATTACTTTAATGTAATGTAAAATATATTTGTAAAGAAATATTTAAGCAGATCATTTAACAAAACAATATTGCATGTAAAAAAATAAAATTAACTTTTTTATTTAATTGAGAGACTTTTTAAAATATCAGAATATTTAATTAAATAATTGCAATATTAATTTTAAATTTATAAGCAAATGGCTGTGCTTATAAAATGAAACTTATTTACCATGTAATTTTACCACTTACAGAATATTCAAATTGAAATCAAACATCATATAAAATTGTATATTGGATAAAGAAATGAATAAAAAAAAATAAAATCGTAAATCAAATGTTCTAAATTTATAATATAAAAAAATTATTGTTATGTTAATATGTTATGTTAATATTATATGATATATTTTTATAAGGTTACTCTAAAATACATTGATTTCAACTTATTGTGCAATCTTACCTCTTGTGTCCTTGAACTGTGATAAAAGATTGCATAATATTTTGAAGTTGTGGTGCAATAATTGATTTTGATGTCACAATGTTGTAACATTAGATAATGCTTTTGAGTGAAAGTGTGTATAGTTGGACAAAAGTGAAAGTGTGTACAATTGCTCCTCATTTTTGGCTTATATATATACACATATATACATTTTGCAATTTATTCTGGTCAACATGAAAATCAATGTGTACCATGGAAACTGTTGTTACAAATTGTCTCATTCCACTCTCTTTACACAAAAGATTATTTCGTAATTGGAAGTTGTCAAACAGCAACATGTCTTTCCAATTGTATCTTATATACTTATATGGGATATACATGGAAATAGAAATAATAGAATTTAAATTAAGGTAGTGTTTGGACTTGACAATCTTTAAAATTTGTGTACAATACTGTTTTATTATCATCTATGAGATGAAACTTTTAACAAAAATTAGCACAAATTAAAAACATAAATCTATTAACCATGAAACAAGTTCCCATCAATTTTGCTTCATCATATTTTTCTGACAATTAAGAATATTATCCTCATATCCATTACGTTTACTATCACGTCTGAATTTATTTACATTTAAAAGGAATGCAATTGATCATTCATCTAATTGGAATGCAAATATCATTTCTGTAAATGCTAGGCTCCAAAGTTATCTTATGAGTTAAAATTGCTGAATAAACTTAAATGTGTTCATAGAAGAATAATTATTGTGTGGTATATTAAAGAAGTTTTTTTTTTTATATAATTCAAAAAAAAAATATTGCTAAGTTATGCTTTTTTTTTATTATTATTTTCACAATATTGAAATTTTGTGAAAATTCCAAAAGATTTGACCATATATTCTGAATGCAATAAAGTTTAAATATAACTATCCTCTATTATCCAAAAGATTGAATTTGCTACTGTTAATGCTTGAAGGTTTCTTAGATGTTTTATTTTTATGATATTTTAGTATTGCTACTATCTATAAATGTCTTTGTGAAAGGTATATGCTATGGATATCTTAAAAAAAAAAATTACATTTTAAATTGGTTATATAGTTTTAATGCTATTTTTTTTTTTTTTTTTTTTTTTTTTTTTTTTTTTTTTGGCTACTATATTAAACAATTAATGTAAACTAAATTTATGCATCACATTTTATGCTTCCATCTTTTAAAATCTTTTATTTTCTTTTTAAGATACATTTGGCAATACATCAACTCCATTTGGACAAAGTAAGCTCAATTGTTTCTGTAAATATTGAAAAAATGCAATTATTTCATGTGTAATAAGTTTCTTTTTTAAAACTGGATATTTTTAATTTCAATTGTGTATAGTTATTTTACAATTTTTAATATTCAATTAAATTCAGTTCTTTCAATAGAATTTGAAATAATTCTTTTTTATTTTTGATTGAATTTTAGGTACCACTGGATTTGGTCCTAAACCAACTAGCAATGTTTTTGGCTCCACTGGATTCGGAGTTCAACCACAAACAACACCTATGTCTGGTGGGCTTTTTGGAACCAGCACTCCAACCTCAGGCACTGGATTATTTGGTCAGTCTACTACAGCATTTGGAGCTCCAGCTTCTACGAGCACTACTGGATTTGGAGGTTAATGGGTCTTTGTTTATATTTCATGTACACTAAAAAATATATTTTGCGATTCAAAATATTATTGATTTAAAAGGTTAAAAAAGGTCTTTATAAAAATAAGAAAGGAACTAATTACAAGTCTTAAAAATTAAACAATTACTTAAAAATGCCAATTACAATAACTTAAAATATTATACTTCAAAAAAGTTTTGTTAATCTTAATATAGAATATTAAAAAAAAATCATCAATTGGCAAGATCTATAAATTTGTCTCTAAAAATTAAAATTATTGAATAGATATTACTAAATGCTTGTAGAAATGCTTTCAGAGTTGATCTTTAAAATTTATGATGTTTGAGGATTTGAAATATTTCTAAATCAAAACAATATGAACCCTTTCCTATATTTTAATTTCATTTTCTTTTGCCTCATTACCTTGTGATTGTGAGTGGAATTTTGAATATGAGAATGTTCCTTCAGTAAGAATTCAGTCAGAAAGGAAGTATTAATTCCTATAATTAATCATTTAAAATGTTTATTTTCTCTGAGATAAGGTATTCATTTTTTTGAAGTTTTTATACATTAATGTGAAAGTTTTATATTGCTTTAAAATAGTATGTTAATTACTTCAGGAAGGAAATATCAATAACTTTGTGTTAAATATGCTTCATTTTTTTTTTTTTTTTTTTAAATATTTATTTATCATGATTGAAATATTGATGTAATAAATAGATCTCAATCCTTCTGCATCCATTTTAATTTTGGAGATAAATTGAAAACTCAAAGTCTAATAATATTTCAATATTGTTTTGAAAAATAATTATTGCAATAATTTTTATAGTTATGAATGAGATTTTTAATATGATTTTTATTCAGAATGAATAATTTAGAAGTGGATATATTACTTCTTCTGAACTATGGAAATATGTGTTTTATATTAAAATATAATTTTTAATTGTGTGTTTAATAAAATAGGTTTTGGTACAACATCTACCAGTGGAGGTCTTTTTGGGAATACAACTCCTTCTACTCAAAGTACTGGTGGATTATTTGGTGCAACTAGTACCTCTGCTTTTGGTACCCCACGACCTGCTTTTGGTGGATTTGGTACAACAAATACAGGAACTGGACTATTTGGGCAAAGCACTACTACTGGTACAGGTCTATTTGGCTCAACAGGTAATTTTTTACCTCTAGAAATCTAGCTTCAAATTTGTTAATGTGTAATAACCATTTTTTATTAACACATTGTGAGGACAAACTTAATAATTAACAAACTTAATAATATGTTAATAAAATCCTATATCTATTCGAAACTTTTTATTTCATCTTCCAAATCAGAATATTTTGCTATGATATAAACATTAATGGAAAAAACTTGTGATCTAAAGAGTTATAAAATTAAAAAAAGGCCGAAAATTTATGCATTAAAGTTATTGAAGCATGCTATAAAGTGGATATTATGTGCTGTTATATTTTAACATTAATCAAATACAAATGTTTGTAATATGTAGGATGTAAAACTAACTTTGATTGCTAAAAAATTTTTTGACTAGATATATGTAATAAAATTAATTATTTTTAGCTTAAACTTAGAATACAATAGTGTTATATGAAAGCAAATTATTTATAAGAATAAAAATTTCTGTACTTTTTGTGTTGAAGTAATTGTTAAATTAACATAACAGATGTGATTAAAATTGTATAGAAGTAAATAATGGATGGAGATGTTTTATTTCTGTGTTTATCAATAGATCATTTAGGCTTATTTTCATATATCTGTAGCAGTAATAAAAATTTTACTGAATAAAGTTACAAATCGGCCATATTAAGTAATTTAAATCTGCAACCAAAATAATTTGAAGTATTTATTTTATTATATTTTAATTTAGTATTTATTTTAATTTAGAAAATTAGTTTTTAAAATTAATATTTCATTTCTGCTTATATTTTTTTATTAATGCAGTGTGTGAAATAATTAGTAAACAAATAGAGCATTTTTTTTTTAAATAAATAAATTGCATTTTTTAGTGTAGATATAATTTTAAATCGTAACATTTGTGCTTATTGCTAATTTCAGTTGAATTTTATTTTAAAAAACTTAAAACTATAAATTTAGAAAATAAGATTTTAAAATCCAATATTGCATTGCTATTGTTAAATCATACTGAATGTATGCAATAATTAATAAACTACAGCAATGAATTATAAAGCCTTTTTTGTTGGTATAGTTATAAATCATGTCATTTTTGTTAATAGGTGGATTCAATGCTACAGCAACTTCAGGAACCACCATCAAATTTAATCCTCCTACAGGAACAGATACGATGATGAAAGGAGGTGTGTCTACCAGTATAGGAACTAGACATCAATGTATTACATGCATGAAAGAATATGAAAACAAAAGTTTAGAGGTAATTCGTCTATTTTTTCCCCTAATGTGCAGATTTTTAATCCATATTAAAAATTTTAAAACAACCTTGTAATTTTAATTTATTTTTAATTACTCTTTATATGAAATTCATAAAAATAATCTATTTAACAATTATACTTCTTATAGATTTTTTTATCTATATCTATCAAGTTATTTTACTAAATATTATTCACTTTAAAACATAAGTTCCATATAAATTAGCTCTTTTAGCAACAAATTAAACTTGAATGCATCTTGTAAGAATAAAGAAAAAACTTTAATTTTCATCTGAATTTTTTATTTATTTTTTTTTAATATATAAAAGAAACAAGATAAAGCTGTTAGGAAATAAGAGGAATTTTTTTTTCTTCTTTGAATTGTGATTTTTCATTAAATTCTTTTATTTTGTAAAATTTATATAATCTCCAATAAACTTATAAAATGTTACTAGTATTAGATACAATTGAATGTTTCAAATAATATTAACAGATATATGATTAATAAATTATAAAACTACAAGTTGACAATTATAAAATTTTTATGGAATTTGTGATAATAGATCTAAAGTTATTCTTGATATAATGGAATAATTCTATTTTGTTTTAAAATTGTTAGGTGAAACTTGATGCTCCATCTACATCAAGTGCACCTAAATTATCAAATTGTAATTTGACAATTTAGGTATTATGAGAACTTGCATTTTTTGCTTGTTTCAATTTAATTAAAATTTCAGATTATATTTATTTATTTTTCCAAAATTTATTTGTTTTAGGAATTGAGAGTAGAAGATTATGCTGCTAACAGAAAAGGAGGTTCAAATACTAGCATTGGCTTTGGAACTCCCACTCAACAAACAGGTGGTTTATTTGGAGGCTCAACTGCTGCTTCTACCTCAGGTTTTTCTTTTGGCAGTACTACTCAATCAAAACCTCTTTTTGGCACTACTGGAATGACAAGTAAGGATTTGTGATAAAAAAGTGTATTAAAATTATTAATTTTTAAGCAGCGTGTGATACATAATTGAGATTTATATGCTTTATTTCAGATACATTTGGCACCACTAGTTTATTTGGTCAGCCAGCACAAAACCAAAGCACAGGACTTTTTGGCAAGTCTGTTGGCTTTGGTGCTCCATCTACATCAAGTGCACCTGCTTTTAGTTTTGGTGGTCAAAATAACACTTCTCTATTTGGTCAGAATAATCAACAAAAGGTAATTTAATCATCCATAATCTTATTTTAAAATAAAAATGTAGCAAATGTAAAAAAATCGTTTAACATTCTATTTTTCTTAGAAACAATGGAAAATAATTTGAATAAAATCATAAAGCAATCTAAAATTGAACATTTTAAAGAGTTAATAGATATTTTCATTTATATTATTTTTTATGATTTTTTTCCTTTATTTTGAGCATTTATTTTAATGTGTTCAACTTGTATGTTATTTCAAATCTCTTTAGATCAAATTTTATACATGTTTAAACTTCAAATATTCATTTTACCCTTATGTTTATTATTCATTTAATTTTAGATTTTAAATTACATTCATTTGGAAATATTTTCTAGAATTTCTATTTTTATTGGATTTATGTGATATATCCTTTTAAAAAAAATTTATATTATCAATTATTGCAGATATGCATAATATTTCTGAAGTGATTTGTAATTTTTTTTAGTCAGAAGTTGTTCTTTTTTATATTGTTTTAACTATGGAACTTTTAGCATTTTATGAAAAACTTTAAAAGCTTTAACTCCTATAACTCTGTTATTTTTTATTTATTTATTTTTTTGTGGGGTAATTAAAAGTTTTGGTTTGATTTTCTTTATAAATTAGTCACTGTCAATGAATTGTCATCATTTATATTTTCAGTTTAACAAATTCTTGAATTTGACTCCCTTTTTGCTGGATGTAGATCTAAATCATCCTCCTTAAATTGTAGATCTGTGAGCAATGAATGATCGTCTACATACCAAGTCCCTTAGAGCACAAAGTGATCATAGGCAGAGTAATTGGATTATTATCAGAATGAAATACCTGGACTTGCATACAATCACTTTTACAGTGATTGTATGCAAGTCCTAATATTTCCTTTTGAGAGAATATATCCAATTTGGTTTACTATAATATTTTTTCAGATCTTCAAAATATTTTGGTTGCAGATTTAAATTATTTAATATGGCCGATTTGTAACTTTATTCTGTAAAATATATTGTAGCTGATGTAAAGAAAATATAAACTATATGAATATGGATTTTGTTTAAAAATTTTTAAACTGTACGTAAACTATGAGCAATTAATTTATTAACAGTTTATTTCCAATCAAAAACATTCTGCAATTTGCTAATAAAAATTATAGGAATTTAATTATTATTTGACTTGTGTCTTGCTTCTTATGTGAATTTTAAAAAATTTGTAATACAAAACTTTAAAATTAATATTTTAAACTTATTTAATATTAATATAATAGTTTAAAATATTAATTTATATTTAAAGTTTAAAATATAAATTAATATTTTAAACTGTCTTTAAACAGTTATTTAAAATCTGTAAATAAAGAAGAAATTGATGATTTCACAATTTTTAAATTTGAGGAGAAATGGGTTTTAAAAAAATCTTTTTTTCTCCTCTTTAAATTTCTATAGTAAAATTACCTTGAATAAAATTGTTCTTCCTAACTTTTTAGTCCTTATTTGGACAAACAACTGGTACAACTGGGCTGTTTGGAAATACAGCTACCACACAAGCTACCGGATTTGGCACAACTACTGGATTTGGAAGTTTTGGTGCAACCAATCAACAATCAGTAAGTAATTTTAACTGGTATATTTATGAAGTATTTTGTAACATACAACCTTTTTAAATTCACATATCCATCTTAAATAAAGTCTCTGTATCAATAGTCACATGTATTTTTAGTTGTTGACAGTTGTTAAAATAAGATAGTTATTGATATTTCAATTTATGCTTATCTCTAATGGATACTATTAACAATCTTGTTATGTATACTTAATTTCTTACATTTTAAAACTTTGTTACTCAGATCATAAAACTCTGTCGATAATAAATATTGCTCTTAAATTGTTAATGAATTAAATGAATATATTAATCTTTTAAATGTGCTACCTTTAATTTTTTTTTTTTTTTTTTTGCTTGCTGATCATATTGATTTTTATTTTCTAAAGATATGATGGATTGTATAATATGTGAAAAAAAAGTATATTTTAGAGTGATTTTAGAGTAATAATTATTTTCAAATATACTTCATTTTAAAAATGTTGGGGAAAAGTAAAAATATTCTTTTAATAATCACTGAAATACTTTGCAAATATTTTGGCTTATATATAATTGAAGCATTACCCCATAAAATCAATTTTATTTTTATTTTTTGCTGATTAAAATATTTTTTAAGATCTTAAGTTTATTAATGCAGTTCATGTAATTTTTCAGTGAAAATATTTTTTAATATTGTATTTGTTATGAGTAATGTATATTTTCCAGACTGGTCTGTTTGGAGCTAAACCAACTGGATTTGGCACCACAAATACAACTACAACTAGTACATTTAGCTTTGGAAATGCTAATACAATGGCTGGTGGTGGACTATTTGGTCAAAAATCAACTGCACCAACTTTTGGTACTACAGGATTTGGTACACAAACTTCTGGATTTGGTATGCATCTTTCAATTATATTACATTATATAATAAAATTTTATGTTTTGTCAAGTTGAGTATATGATTTTTGAATGAATAATTCTTAGGAATATCACAATTAAATATTTTCTGTTTTGTATTTATTTACATCTAAAGATACAATTTTCTTCTTAGAAAAAATTTCTATAAAAGTGTATATAAACAAACTTTTAATCTAAGTGCTCTTAAGATTGTCAAGATAAAATTACTGTTTATATATACTTCCATTATTAATCATTAATATTTGCTTACAATATCTATTTTTATAGAATTTTTTGTTTTCATGATGATAAAGTTTTTCACATAAATACATGTATATTTCTTCAAGTTTTGTAAATTATTCAGGGTAAAGTATGGAAGGAGACAGCATTTTTTTCCCCTCTAATTGTGCTGTCTAAGAATTAAATTATTCTATAATCAAATATTTTATGTTTAGTAATGTCAATCTGAAATATTTATTGTGTGTTTCTTGCCTTTAAGCATTCAAAATTTATTTTATTTACTTTAATATTAGATTTAATGGTATTATTATAAACAGTTTGAAAAAAAATATTTAAATTCAAGTGTAGTGACAAATATGTCATTATGTAGTTACATAAACTTGTGTAATGTACATAAATTTTAGTCTATTTTGCTTCTCTGTATGTTCTTTGTATAAATATGGTATAGTAAAATGTATGTATTGCAATTTGAATTACTAAGAAGCACAGCATGCTACTTAAGTTAATAAGTTCATGTCATAGAAATTTCATTTAAAAAAATAATATTAACTGCTGATTCCAGAAATAGTTCTGAAAAAAGATTTATTGAATCAAAAATTGAAAAAAAACAAAAAATCTTTTTATACTTTTTTTTTATTAAATAATTTATCGAGCATAAAAAAAAAATCTTTCATATTTTTCAGCAAGATTTGTTTACATAATTTGTCAATTTCTTTGTATTGGAATGAAATAATTATTTTTGTTTCAGTACTTTATGCACTTGCATAAAATACTTTTAACACTAGTACATTTAATTACATTTAACAGTTTATCCCATGTTTTCTTAATTCTCGGTTTCGACTTAGCACTCTGAAACCATATAATATGTAAAAAATTAGTATATTTTAGAGTGATAGTAATTATTTTCAAATATGATTTTTGATTAGTAAAAATATTATTTTAAAAATCACTGGAATACTTTGTGAATATTTTGGTATATATATGGTTGAAGCATCACCCAGTAAAATCAATTTTATTTTCATTGATTTTACGTACTTTAAAAAATATTCAAAAGTAAAGTTTGTACATATGCAAAGAAATGTTCTATTATTGGATCATGTAGTATAAGCTCTCAATGTTTCTTCCTGAAAATTTTTATTCAAGTAACTTTTATTGTTTAGGATGTCACTCAATTATATATTTTTTTACCACTATATAATTTCTATTTGATTGAAATCCTGTGTTGATAATTACAGATACATCTGTAGCTTGTCTTTTTTGAGAATGTTAATGCTCTTTGTTTTGTTTGTTGTAACTATATGATCATGAATCATTGACCCTTATCAAATTAACACTTATTTGTAAAAATTTATTTGAGAGAAATGAACAAACTCTTTGCTAGAATTGCTTAATTTCTTTATTTGGCTTTACCTAAATCACACACATGTTTAGTATAGCCCTGATTATGACCACAAAAAATTTGTTATTATAACCAATACACTGATCATTAATTGCATATATGTATGTGTGAATCATTTCGATTCACATTTCATTTGCATAAAAACTTCCCCCCTTATATTATAACAGTGAACTGGATCATTACATAAGAATACATTTTATAAAAATTTTAAATTTTTTTTATCTTTATTTTATGTATTGATAGTGATGATTTTATAGCTTAATACTGAAATAGCTTCATATATTTTATTAATTTATAGTGAATAAAAAATATTGATGAAATTAACGAGGTTTGTTTGCATACAAATAATAAATTAGAATAGGGCTAAATTTGCTGTCAATCAAGATTGAGCTTATGGTTAAACTTTTAATATTAAAGGTGGATTTGGCACAACTCAATCTACTGGTACTAGTTTATTTGGACAAAACAAACCTGCTACTACAGGATTTGGAAATACAGGCTCTATGTTCGGTGGTGGACTTGGCTCCACATTTGGGACACCATCCACATTTTCAATGGGATTGGGTTCCAACACAGGAACAGGTTTATTTGGTGCTTCAACTGCTAATAAAACTACTGGGTTTAATTTTGGAAATACCAATCCATCTGGTTTCAGTAAGTAAAGATAATTCTCTTCTTGCACTAATTAAATTTTTGTACTGTTGAATTTTTGAAAACAAATCCATATGAAAAGATGATGCAGCATTTTTTCAGTGCTAAATCTTAATTTCATATTACTCATAATATTGATATTTGCTGATACAAATGAATTCATTATATAATGATATATCAACTTTTTTTTTTTTTTTTTTTTTTTTTTTTTTTGCTTTTTTATGTATTGTTACTAAGCTTGTCACTGAGCTTAAAAACATTTTGCAAAAATTTTTATTTTATGTAATAATGCAATTATTAATTTATTAATGACTAGAATAAATTATTTTGATATAGTCATGTTACTTCACAGTATTATGAATTACTAGTTTTAGGAATAAAAAATGCTCTGTTATATTTGTTCAAACTGGAATATTTATTTAATACATTTTTTTTCCAGAAGTATGTCAATTTATACAATAACATGGTTCCACGATTAATTCCTAGTATCTTTAGTGAAGCCTTCTCATGTATAGTTGATATGCAGCATGCCTTATGATTGTTTTGCTTTGATATACCTTATCTGTTGAATCTAAGTACAAATAGTACAATAATTGTAATGTCATTTCAAATATTTAGAGATTTATTTTGCCCATTATCACTTGCAAAACAAAAATATTTGATTTTCAAATAAGTTAATCTTTTCATGTGAATTAATCAATAGAATTATTTCAATAAATCAACAGTCAAATTTTATAGAAATTTTTAAACTTCCTTCACATTTGAAGCTAATTATTGGTACTAGTAGAATTTCTGTTTTGTTTATATCTATTTCTTCCTCACTGAAGTGGAATATTAAAGGTGCGTAATGTGTCTCATTTCCAGACTGAGTAAGTTTCCGGTTCTTATTAATTAAAAATTTTATGTTATTTTACTTTATAAAAACTTAAACTAAAAATTTATTTAGGATAACTTCTTTCTTTGATGTTGAAAAAGTTTTTAAACATAGCATGAGTTAAAAAGGTTTCCTAAGTTGCATATTTCTGTTCTAAACTGACCCCTCGGATTAACTTTTCTTAGAAGCATAATATTCAAAATACTTATTTTTATGTCAGCCAATCTTGCATGTGAATGTTTCAGAATAATTCTAAGCATCATTTTTGTTAATGCTACTAAATAAATAATAATCCAATATTTTATATGACAGGAAACAATTCTGAACAACTAGGAAAATACACTCTTATCTTCCAAGAATATGTTTCTAATTGTTCAAACATAGATTAAAAAAATCATGAGTCTCAATCAAATTAACCTTTATGAGCAAAAAGTTAATGTAGGGTGATAAATCTAAACAAAAAATTATTAGAGCAGTAATTTACGAAACAATCAGAAATCTGACATTTCAGTTCTTTTTTTAAAGTAACATAACTTAATAGATTAATTTTATGGGACAAAATCTGTTTTCTAAGCATAATTCTAAATCATCTGGTAATAGTTACCAGGAAAGCCAGGTCTTGGACATGAAGTGAGTTATTCTGTAAATTTCTGTCAGTTCAATTCCTGTCTTTGGACATGGATGTTTGTGATTTCAAATCTACTTTGACTTGTATGTCCCAATTTGTTTAATTCTTATATGTAAAAAAAAAATGCCCTTAGCACTACATCCTAAACTTTAAATTTTCCTAGTAAAAGATATTTTTTAGAACTTTTTAACTTTTTTTGAATAGTAAAGTTAAATATTAGAGTTTTAATATGATTTAAGATTACTCTTCAAATTTAAATGACAAGATTTGATTTTTCTTATTTATTTATTTTTATTTTTATTCATTATTATTATTATTTTGCTAAAGTTCTAAAGGAAAAAAATCAAATTAAAAAAAATTAGAAAATTCTATTTTTATGAATAAGTTATTGTCTTATTTCTTTTATGTAGCATTCAACAGCTTTTAGCTGTTATGTTGAAAGATTTAACCATTTCATAGAAGTTAAAGGAACTGCTTAAACTTGTGAATCATTTAACTTGTTAAATATTTTTTCCACTGAGTCACTTTAGCTTAAGACTATACTTTTTTAAATAAATTCTTGAGTTCACTCCAATTCATAGGAAACAAAAGATGTCTGTTACATATCTGATATCTGCATAAAAATCTGTCAGGATACAATTTGGAAGTTTCCTCATTTTCTTCCATTCTATAAACAATCACAATCTATAGTCTCTCAAAAGCCTTTTCAGATACACAAATGCTTTCAGCTATTAGGCTGTTTTCTTGGGTGCTACAAAAATATACTGATAAATTTTTCAGTGGCATTTATGTGAAGTTCTATTAATTTATTTCTTTTAGTTATGTGTTCCATTTTTGTCAACTTCCTTTTAATATTAACTTATTTATATTCCCGTAAAAGATTAAAATTTTGCTTCATGATATGTGCATTGTTTATTGTAAATGCATGTATATGTAAAAAATATATGCCTTTTCTTTGCAATTTAAAATAATAAAAATTCTATTTTTCTTTTATAATATGAAAGTTAACACTTGCCATCAGAAATATTATATATTTAGACCTGAAAATCAAATTTTATGTAACAATTATTATTTATCAATATATGAAACATTTTAATAAAATTGTTCATTAGCTCTTTATTTTTACATGAATTATTTATTTTTATAATTGAATTAAAATACTTTTATTTTTGCTTCAGCATTTTATTTATAAATTTATCTCTGAAAGTTTAAAAAAAATTTTTCTGTTGCAGATTTTGGGTCAACTAATCCCAGCAATACTAGTTTTAATTTTGGTGGAACATCATCTTTAATGCCATCTGGGTAAGTGAATCTTTATATGATTCTTATATGTGCAAAATATAATGTATCAAAAATGTTCTTTAAAAGAAGGGGGGGGGAATGCTTGCATGAGGAAATGACTCAATATTTTTGTTTGTCTTTGAAATTTTTCTATTCTAAAGCCTTATACTAAGACTGATTTTACTTTCAAAATATTTATACGTGGAAAATTCACAACATGTGTCTTTGACTTCTACAAATTTATAATGTTTTATGATTGACAATAATTGTTTTTGTTAAAGAATCGTATATAAAGTTTCACTGCTTTATGTCTTTGTCTTTTGTAAATGTTAATTATTTTTCAATAATACAACATTTTCTACTATTAGCATAACTTAATTATGATTGAATTTTTTTTTTTTTTCTTAAGAGTTTTTCCTGATAAAGCCTTCTACAAACTTTTTAAAATAAATTGTTAGATGTTACACTTGAATCCTTTTACTTTTGTTGGCTTACTAATCTTTAATGGGGCAAAACATTTATGAGAGTTTTCTTCCATATTGTTATTTATTTAACATTTATTCTCTGGTTAATAACTCTTAAAATTCTAAAATCTTCTACATAATCAACTAGTCATAATGTGGACCTATTCCTAGGCCTGCTCTCAATAAGTTTATGGTTGAGTATTGTTAGTTTCAAAATAAAAATGATCTCTTTGGTAGATGTGAACTGCAAACCTCAATTGGCTTATTTTAATGTCTTCTTTAATGACTTAGATAATTCATTACTGCACTCTTCAGGGCATCTGCATCAATGATTAAAAAAAAAAAAAAAAATTCTTGGAATCCTTAAATAAAAAATTTAAATCTTTTATTATAAGAACTAAAAAATTGCAATGCCTTTAAATAGTGTATTTATTTTTGTTTACAGTTTTTCTATTGTATGTCTATGAATATTCCTAATTTTTTATTTTCTAGTGATCCAAACAATGCTGCTGTACAACAAATTCAACAGCAAATATTTGCTATGACAGCCAATCCTTATGGTGATTCTCCTTTGTTTAGAAATCCAATTAAGGTAATTTTAAATTTTGTAACTTAAAATTAGATTTTTAATTAATGTCATGCATCTAGCTGAATAATTAGTGCTTTGATCTTCATTTTATTTATTATTTTATACTTATAATATTCATTTGAGCATAAATATTTGTCGTGGTTTGGAATCCAAGTGTAAACTTTAACCCGATCAAATATGACTCTTATTTGCAAAAAGTAAATATTGAGAAATGAAAAATATTATTCAATTCTTATAATTATAAACCAGTATTAGAGTAATTTGTTTTTGTACATTTTTCATATAAAAAGTAATTTATTCTCATGTACTTTTAATCATGTCTGGAATAATTATTATGTAGTTTGTCAATTTCATTGAAATTTCAATAGTAAGTACTAAAAAACTTTTATTATTATGTATTTTAAGCATTAGATACTTTTCCTCACTTTAAAATTTTTTATAGTAAAAGTATAATTTAAAGAGCATATTAATTTTATTTTTGTTCATTGAATATGAGAAGCTTACATGGTAAATTCATTAATAAGTAAGCAATTGCTAAATAATAAATATCTAGACCTGAGGAGAAAAATGAACGGTTTACTAATGGTTCTGAAATCTTAAAACTGAGTTTATTGTGGAAAATTAATATGTAAAATAATAGTGAATAATTGTAATAAATTAAAATTACATGAAACATTTAATCAAAATTTGGAAGAAAATTTTTATCTTTAAGAGAGTTCCATTTATACTTTACTTTAAATAATTTGCTTCCAGATTTTAAATTAGTAAACTCTTATCTAGCTTTCTTACCAGTTATTTGTATTGGGTAATTTATTATTTTAACTAGAAGCTCAAGATGTTTTCTAATCTCAAATAGTAATATTTGGAAAGGAGAGCTAATAATCCTGATCAGCAATTTGATTGATGTAAGCTTTAGTAAACTTCAGGAAACATTTTTAATTTTTAAAATATAATTTATTTTCTGCTGGTAAACAAAATCCTTTTTATCTTGAAAAAATTTTGAGTTGAAAAAAAAAATTGATGAAAGCAAGTTAACCATATCACTAAAACAGTTCAGACAATCATTTATTTTAATTAGCTAGGATTAAAATAAGTAAACTTTTGAAGAATGTATTTGATTTAACAGTAATCCTGTTTTATTTATGTTCACCTGAGTAGATAAGTGAATGGTTAGTGCTCTGGTTTGCAGTTAGTGATTTCACTTCATATTAGGTTATTAAATTTAATTATTAGTAAATTTAAAATATTTATTATAAGTTTATAATTGAAAACTAATATGAAATTGATCTGGTATTTTTCCAATTATTAAACTTATATAATAATTCATATGGAGTTAATAATTCATGTGGAGTTTTAAATAACATGATTTCTAGTTGAACTTCTCACATTGATAATTTGTTTTAAATTTCAATCAATTGATAATTTGTTTAAGGTATTTAAAATGTATTAATTAAAAGTTGATCCAGAGAGTTCTTTTAGAATATAAATCTGTGTATTTACTTTATTTTTTTTTAACTAATATCAATTAGATATAATTATTTTATCATTGTATCTTAAATAAAGTTAAATTATTATTAGATTTGAAATGTCATTCTTGAAAATATTTTTCTTCCAATAGTTTTTTAAAACACTCAGCTTTCTCCCTCTTAAAATTATTGAAAACTTATAACATCTTTTAGCTGTTACTTTAAAGAAAATTTTCAATTGAGGACAAAATTCACTCTTAAAAGTTTCTTTTTCTCAAGAATTTTTATTCATATTTATGTCCTTGTTTCAGTTAAATTTTTTTGTATGCTTGATTGATTTTAATTTTTATATTTCTCCTGTTTTAGGACTCATTCCGCGAAGCTGAGGTCTTGAAACCAACCAATCCATCTGCTCAAAAAGCTTTGTTGAATGATAGTCATTATAAAGTAGATTTACTTCCAACGGCTAAAATAAAGCCTAAACCATGGTCGCCAGCTCCAAATGGCAAGGTAAGTAAACTTTTTATGGTATATTATTTATATTAATTAAACTTATGTATTTTATGCTAAAAAATTTTAGTAGTTAAAAAAATTATATAATAATTTATTTTAAATGTTTAATAAGGAGGGAATGTGATTATTTGAATGTTTCATTGAATGTTAAAAAAATCTTTTAGTTAATCAGCAATGATTATTTTTAGTTTTACAAAACTTCCTATTTAAAAATGTTGTCACTCTTCAAAATAAAGTTATATTAATGGAGTGGTAGATTTTTCAAGCTTAAAAGTCACTTTTAATTATTTTTAAGGACTTTTTAATCTTTCCTTTTAAAAATGTAAATTTAATATTTCTGTTTTTTAAATTCATTCCAGCAATAAATTAGTAATATTTCTTTTAAGAAATATAATTGATGAAGAATAAAATTTTCCTAAATTATCTGAGTTTGACATTTTGCCATTCATTCAATGCAAATTTGTATTTTTATTTTTTAAATATATATAAACTATAAAAATACTTAAAAAAAAATATATTTTAATGCATATTTTATATTGCAAAATATTCACTAGTCATATAGACTAAATATTATGTGTTCTTTAATTATTTCTTAAGAATATCATTACAAAATTAAAAAATTATTCAACTTTTTATTACATGATTGCATTTGCAGTGTTAATAAAAGTTTGTGCAATCTTTTTTTTTTAGGTATTTTTATTTGATGGCCTTGAAGATGAAGAACCAAGTCTTGGAGCTGCTGCATTTGTACCAAAGAAAAGTGTTAAAAAACTTGTTTTAAAAAATATAGGAAACAGTAGTTCAAGCTTGACATTAACATCAGATGTATCGTCAAATAATCCTACTCGAATTGATGTTTCAATTTCATTAAAGGGCCCTCCACCTGTTTCAGATAAGAGTCCCTCTGAATTGAAGTGCCGTAATTCTCCTTTGACTTCAGACGTTACTAGCACGTAAGTATAAATAAATTTAAGTGGACTGAATATTTGGCATGAAATGTCTACAGTTTTTCCTTTAATATTTTTTATATGTCTTATTATCACAACTTCATTCATAAAATTTGGTTTAATTTAAATAAGTACTTAAAATACTGAAACTTATTGATTTTGTCATTTTTTTAAAGTATTGAGTTATTAAGGAAATGGTATCCTTTAAAAACAATTGGGAAATATTGTATTGAATAAAAATCTATAGTTCGTGATAATTTGTTGAAATCATTGTATTACTCATTTATCTTCACTTAACTTGTAAAAACCCTTCTTAAACTGATAAAGTGAAAAGAAATTTCTTTCTTAAATTGGGCTGATAAGGCACCTATTTAGTGCTGTGGCTTTCAGTTCATGAATTTCATTTTTATATCAGGTGTAGATGTTTGTGATTGCTTAGAAACAATAAACATTTTAAGTTATGTGTCTCAATCGTCCTTATGTACAAAAATAAACCTAGAATAGCTAATCAAACTTCCTCTAAAAACTTGAATCATTGATAAATATTTTAGAAAATAAGTGCTTTAAAGTTGAATAAATTGTTGGAGAAAGGTGTAGAGAATATACGAGAACAGCAGATATTTAATCTGAAAATTTGAGTCTTGTTTTTTTACATTGTAAATTGCAGGGCTCGGAGTTGTCCTGATATTCCTGAAATTCCTGATTTTTTAAAAATCGTCCTGAAATGTCCTTATTTTTCAAAATAAATCCTGGAATTCCTTAATTTTTTATTACATTCCTTTGAAAGCTTAATTTCAATTAATATTATATTTTTGAGTTGTAAATTTTTCTTTCAGTGGAAAATATTTTTTCTTTCAACTGCTTTCTATGCAAAAAAAAAAAA
>JAPDSC010153340.1:0-65738 GCA_026290005.1 Latrodectus geometricus
GCTATAAATTTAAGTGTTTTATAAATATAAAATTAAAAAAATTAAATTTCAGTAGATCATTAAACTATATGAGAGATACCATTGTTCTGTAATTTAGAAGATGTGATTTGTTATTTTTCCACAGTTATCAGAAACAATTATACAGCCCCAGATTTATTTTTCTTAAAAATCTATCCAATAAAAATATTTGAGTTAATCTGACAAAAGGTGATGATCCGGATAGAGTGTGACAGCTATGAGTTTTGTAGAAACTTATTTTATTTTGGGAAACATATTTTACTTTAACAAACAAATTATTTTATAATTATGTTAATCATTAACTCAAACTATTTTATGCCATTTGAAATTCTTATAAAATATGAAGCTAAAATCTTTTCGCAATGGTATATATTGTCTGGATTGATTGTGTACAAATCACTGGTAAAATCTTTGAAGAGCGTATTAATGTTAACTTAGTTTGAAAGTGATTATCCTATAGAATTTATATTTACATTGTAACTACAATGCTATCTTTTTATTTTTATGAAACTAATGCATATGAACATATCTTGTTTATTGACTTCTATGCATATTTGTTTTTGATGATAATTTTGCTGACTTCTTTTCATTATTCAATTCTCAAAACTACATGAATAGCGATAAAATAAATTGAATTTATTGATTTTTCTTGTGGGGATATATATGCATCATTTTAATTAAATTAATTTTAAATACTTTATGGTAAGCCATATATTATACAAAGCCAAATATTATACTCTGTAACTTTTTATTTCATTCATATAATACATTTTATTTAAGGAAAGTGAAATAAAAAGGATTTTTATTTAAGGAAAAATAAAATTTGGGTTATTTAAGTTTTATATACAAACTGTTTACAAACGTACACAAACTTTCATCATTGGTGAGCCGTCAGAAGTATTTGCAAGATCAGATAGAGATAAACTTACATTTACTGTGAAAACTTATCTATGTCCGAGATATATATTGATACTTCGATAAATTTTACCATACTAAATTAGTTCACCATATAAATGAAGTCGTTTAAGAAAATGTTAAAAGAATAATCCTCTGATTTAGCTTCACGTAATTATAGATCATAAAACATTTCTCATACACAAATTTTATTTGATCATTGTTGCCTTTTGAAAAATTGTCTTACTGTTCATGCAAGAAGTAAAATTATCTTCTAAGTAATTTTTAATTTTATAATTTTTTATCAGCCTTTTTTTATCATTAGAGTATCAGCAGAGGTAACATGACCGTGTGAAATATGAAATCAATGCATTCAACGTGGTCATACAGAACGCTTAATGGATCTCAGCGGTTTGCAAGCACAAGCAGATGAGGAGATAGATATATAATGAACATGTTCTTAATCAATCATATAATCATATCACGAAACCTGAGTCAAAATAGGGTCATTTGCAAGATAAAAAATGGCCGAAAATATGTCCTTAATAAATCATTCAACCTCAATACGAGCCCAGAGCCAAGAGTTGGGGTCATTTGTAAGAATATAGATGTTCCCAAGAACAATTCAATGATATTTTCTGCAGCATGGACAGTCAGTCGACAACCATGACTTTTTCTATCCTTGGCACCTCGTCACACATAGCAGCACCTACAATACTGTGATCAACTTTGAATCTGGACTTTAGAATTGTTTGACATCATCTTGACAAAGGAATATTGGTCCTGTTCACATCATCATCATTATAAATGAATCCTTTTTGCATGCAAAAATAGTTGCTGTTGTTACATTTCTTGTTTTTACATTACAATACATTTCTCGGCCTACTCCATTACTGGTTGCGAAGAATTATCAGAGGCAATGTTAGTATTAATAGATTAAATATTATTGATTCTTGCAAAAATATACTGCACATTTGATAAGTTTCACAGTTAGCTATGAACCCACTATATGATGAATGAATGTTTTGAAGGGAAAATTAATGAATCCTAAACATATTGTAAAATGTATAGTCTATCATAAAGTTATAATGTATTAACTAACTTTTGTACTAAATTGTATACATAAGTTTTTTAAATTAAAAAATATTATCTATGTATTAAGTAAGTGAAAGGAGAAATGTTCAGTTAACATAACTATAAATTTTAATAATTAAATGTAAGTATCGTTTTACATAAATTTTAAATCTAAATTTTAAAAATAAAAAATGTTTATAAGTATTTACAAATTATTCAATCATGTCTGAAATATAATGAAATCAATGCATCTTTCGAGAATTTTATACATATATACACACACACATCAAGTTCGAAACCGTACAGATTACCAGTCAGTATTTAATGACACTCATTATAAAATATTCCAACAATATTCTAACAAATTACAAAAAAATTCCATTGTTATTTATTTATTAGATTATAAATGGTATAAAAAATACTTTATTTTTAAACTAATTAAAAATGCACCATCTGGTAATGTATAATTCATATTTAATTATAAATAATCTTTAGCATTTTTTAGAATTAATATTATACACAATTATATTTTTATTTATAATTTTTTTAACAATTAAAAAATTCAAAGTAAGTTGAAGTTCACTGCGAAATGATGCCTATTTTATTCTTTATAGTTATTCGAAAGAGACAAGTGATTTCGTAATAATGTATAATTGTTTAAATATTTATTATTCTGATGGATTGCAGACAATACATTCTGAATAATAAAATCCATCATCCTTTTTGTTAAAATATAAAAATTTATTCGAGTGAAATTGTTTTCTTATAAATAAAAAAAAAATAAATAAAAATAAAATGTACTTTCCCCTTACTAAATTTAAAACAAAAATCTTTGAATTTTAACGATTTTTAAGCAAGTTGTTTTCTTAAAACAAACATTACTCCACAGCGTACCAAATAAAATATTCCCTTTTGAATACTAGCTCTTACATTGATTTTAGAATTATGTATATGTTTATTCAACGTCACTTAGTCCTGTGATAGCCTAAAAATGTAAATTCCAACCATCATTTTTATCCAAAATAGTTGAGAAAAACAAACTATTATTTAATAAATAAATCTCATCGCTCATGCCACAATGTAAAATGATTTCGGTCTTGTATTTAGATGGAAATCATATCTGACTTTATATGGAAAATCATGAAACATTTACATTTCATACATATAGCAAAGTTCTTGAAGTTTTAAACAATAGCTTAACAAACTTTATGAAATTTTATCGTCGAATTTGACTACAGTTCATTCATTTTATATTGTTAAAAATTTAATGGATTTAATAATTTAATATGCTAATAAAGTTAGATTTTATGGTCAATTCATTTATCTCATACTTAATAATACAACTGTATCTAACTTGATCCTTTTAAATTTGGTAAAAACATAAAGGAAAAAATCCTTATATAATATTGGAGGAAGCTAAGATTCTGACAGAAGTTTTACTTAAAACACGGGTTTTGGCAAAAAATGAGTACAATTCTTTAACCACAAAAAATTCTCTTTGGGAACACTTAATCAAATAGTTATAAAAAAAAGCAGCTTTTAGTATTGATCTTCCAGCGTATTAAATTGAGAATTTTATTTGAAATTATATTTAAGAATATAATTTAAATATGAAAGTGTAAAAAGAATATTGATTGTGTAAAAAATACCGCTTTCATAAAGAATTTTTTTAAGAAACCTTTAATTTTCTGTAGAATAATATGAAAATCTTGTTAGTAATTATTAATTAAAATAACATGAGTTAAGCAAATAACAATACTCAAAAAGAAATTTATTATAAATTTATGCAATGAAAAATATAGAATATAAACCTTACGCTGTACTTAAAATCCAACGTAATGCGCATTACTTATTTCTGAAATTTGAATAAATGATTGTAAATAGTTGCAAAAAATATATGATTTGCTCAATATGAAGGTTAATGTGGTTTTCTTTATAGGATTTGAAGACGAACAATATGGTGTAAAACGAATTTTCTAAGAAATGCATAAGTAAGCAAGAAACTACAATAAAAGTTCTTTCTATCTGAATATATAATTAATACACTGTATATAAAAAATAAGGTATTAGATATATTATTCACTTCTGCAGTTTGAGTAAATGTGAAAAATGATTCGTAAAATATATGACTTGCTCAATATGAAGGCTAATGTGGCTTTATTTTTAGAATTTATAGAGAGACAATAAGATTTAATAAAAAAATTTAATAAAAAAAACACATAAGTAAGCGCGAAAAACTATGATAAAAATGCTTTCCACTAGAATACATAATTAATGTATATGTAAAATCGAAGTTAATGTCCATTATTCCTTTCTGGAGTTTGAGTGAAAGGGAAAAATGTTGCGTTAAAAATTTCAATAGTTCTTGCTTAATATAAAGAACTATTGAAATTTTTACATCAGAATTTGTAACCGAAGAATATAGTGAAAAATGAATTTGCTAAAACATACATTAATAAGTGCGAAACTACAATAAAGTAGCTTCCGAAATGAATATATAAAGGAAAAATTCATTCTTCCGATTCTAAAAAGAGTTATAAGATTTACAATAGTTTTTTTTTTTTTAAGTTTTAAACATTTGTAATTGTTAACATATATTTGCTCAGCCATTTGATGCCAAATAACCCCCAAGTTAACCCTTTTAATGGAAGCAAATAAAATGTCCGGGAAACCCCGTCGAGATTTACTTCCGAGACTCTTGAGACATGGATGCAGTCAGGGACGACTGGTAATGGAACAGGCGTTGTCCATGAACCTGACAGGTAAATAGATGCAGTTACAGTTTCCCTGCTAGCAGACGATGAAGTGTTGCGTGTGGAACATCGCAGTAGGCGTCAATCAGGATATCTGAAGGACACTGATATCACGTTTGAGTTGCCGAATGCGAAGACAAAGAACATCATAAGCGCTTCGTTGAGTTGTATTCCCTGTATTTAGCATGTAATTTTTTCGAACGCCATATATTAATGCCGTATTCAACCTATTCTCTGATATTCGACATTTGTTATGCAATAATTGTTTTTTTTTTTTTTTTTAATAGTTAGTTGAGTATGTTTGATTCAGAAATCATGGTATCAATTTTATTACAACATGAATATATTAAAAGAATAAACAAAATATGAAATATTAAAAAGTTATTTTATGAAATTCTCATTTTACTTATTTTATTATCAATATTATTCTGCTTTTATTTTTTTCTTAAATTTAATTTTAAAAATTTAAATATGAAATATAATGTTATTCTCCCACACATTATCAAGAAACTGGAAAGAAGAATTTTTCACAATTTTAACTAAAAATATACCAGAGTAATGTTTACCCAAAATTAAAAATTAATTGTAAGAAGACAAAACTATATATGTAAATACAAAGTTACAAGATAGTTTTTTAATTACACATAAATTAAAATTATTTGCTTAAATAGGATTAGATTTGTATTTGTATATAGATACAATATTTAAGCATAAACATTATCAATGGTAATCAATAGCATGAAAACGTGAACTATTTTTTCTTCACCATTTAAAAATCATATTCTTCTTTAAGAAACCAAAGATTATTATTTCAATGGGAGTAGAGTTAGTAAACTAATGTAGCGATGCTTGTTTGTTAAATATTATTACTTAAATATGCTCTATGTTTTACTCCTTATACTGTCAAATATTACAATAATCAATGAACCTTATATAAAAACAATACAATCTAAAAATGGTAATTTTTATAATTATAATTACGTGAATTGTTGCAATAATCTTGTGATATAGTAATATATATATGTGTGTGTGTGTCTGTGTGTGTGTATTTCCAGAAATATCAAGACATTTATTAATTAACTGTTATAGCAACAATGAAGAAACTTATATTTCTTTCGAAATTTTGTCATACATCTTTCTATATTTTAATAATAGAATAATACAAATTCAATTTAAAGTATAAAATGATTATATTAAAGAATTTTTAAATTTTTAAGAGAAAATTCATGAAAATAAGGATTATGGGAATTAAATTCTCACATTCTTTGATTACTGTGAGGTTTCAGAGAAGATATAAACATGTGTATGCGAATATCGATTGATTTAAAAAATAATTTCAAAGAACATTCAGATTATATTACTAAGTTATTTTGCTCTGCCTAAAAAAATTCCTAAAAAATATTGTGAGATGTATAGTGAAGGTATTACGTTATAGATGAAGAATGAAACACGAGATTTGTGGGCTGCAATTAGAAGAAATCGTTTTCTGTGTTTTCAGAAAATATTATCATCAGCTTGTAGATTATTGGTAAAATTTTCATTTTTTTTGAGTTACTCTTTTTTCTTGCTTCAATTGTGCGATATTCTAGTGTTAGCATTGGGCATACCAAAATATTAATTCCAAGTTGTTTTTTTTTCCGCTTTATTTTCTAAGTAATTCTCATGATGCATCAGTCTAAAAAAATACAAGAATGTAACACTTGATCCTTTCCTCTTTCGAGTTCTTATTGGTTACCATGAAAATTTTCTCATTCATTTTAGTATCAATCACTCCTTTCTGGTGATGAGCCAGCTCTGGTCATTAAATGTTAGTAAAATTTGGGGCATTTTAATTTTAAATAGTTTTTGTTAGTTTCTCTTTTCAAATTAATATTTACTTAAATATTCCCAAAACATACAAGTTTTTTTCTTTCGAATATTGATAAAATTTTCTTCAGTCATTCCCCATGATTTAGCTGTATATATCATAATAATCTTTGCATATTTCCAAAAAACGAAATACTAAATTTAGAATTAACGCATTCCGTATACTTGGTTTCTGTTTTATTAAAAAGTGAGATATGTTTTAACCAAATAGTTTCAAAAAAAAAAAAATAATAGTGTTTTGTCATAATATTCATGTCGTCGTCAAATGCAAGTATTTTATAAATTATTAAAGACATTTATTAAAAATTGTATATCAAGAAAATACGCAATATTTGTTTCGATAATTTTTATAAATATTAACTGAAAAAAAAAATAAAGATTTTAAAACTTTTTAAACTAGTTTCAGTATTGCGTGGTGGTTAATCTAGCAGATGGAAGCATTTGTAAAGCTTCATTATATCTACAGTGTATTTACTTTCTAAGAGGACTTTTTGTAGATAGTGGGATTTATTTGTGAATTTCAAGATAGTAACCTGAAGAACTTAGAAGCATTCACGCTGACAGACTATAAAGGGAAGTACAAACGAAACTCTTTTCTCCCGTTGTTTTTGTAAATTATCTTAATTATATATAATATTATCTTAATTATATATAATAATATTTAGCATTTAAGTATATTTAAGTCAATAATATTTAAATTTTAATATTCTCATTTCAATCTATAACATTAATTTCACTATATTATTTTACTGTCTAGTATATACACATATATGATTACATCAAGATTTACTCCATCTTAGTTTCGATAGTTTATGCTTGAAAATTAAGCAATCATTAATGGTAAAATCCTCGTATCGAAAAAGGAAAAAATCATATTAATTGCTGATTTTTACAGCACAATTGTTGTGCAATAATTAAAATTATTAGTATATATATATATATTAAATTTCTAAAAGAAAATGTAAACAATATACTTTTGAGTATTAGTTTAATCTGTACAATATATTTGCATTAAGATGTTGAAATGTAATGACTGATTTTTTTTTTAGAAATATTGATCATTTTGTATTTTGTAGATTATAGCCAGTTGAAATATACAGTAGAATACAAAAAAAGACTGTAAGAATTATTTATTTTCATTTAAAATCTTTACCTTTTGAGTTTTTGCGAATTTCGAGCAAAGAGTTGTTGAAAACTTTAAACTGCAATTTTATAAAAATTTAAAAAGTGACCTTTGACATTTTGTCTTCTGAGTTACATCATTTTTTGTCCTTTACAAAAAATGGTGTCATTTATTTATATTATACAGCTGACAGTTCATAATGATTTCATGTTCGCATGTGGAAACTAGTTCAAATGAAGAATTGCTGCATTCGTAACGAAATGATTAGCTGTCGATAAATAAATATAATTCTGTTTCTTACAAAAAAATTTGATTTTAACTTCCTTTATTCACATAAATGAAGATAATAATAAAATAAATTTGTAAATATTAAAATATAAGTTATTAAAAATCATATACTAAATTAATCTTTCAAAATAATCAGAATAAAAATTATTTTCCTATTCATTATTTAAACTTTATTTTAGTATTTTCTAAATCGGAATATTCTTTTCACGCCACAGTTACAGTGATACCTGGGACTAATAATATAAAATGAAAAGAAAAATTCTCAAGAAGAAACTTTTCCTTATCAACAAAAAATTTTATAATGTTTACATTAACATTACTTTACTTTCATCAAATGTAATCAATGAAATCTATTTTCCGTTACATCTAAAATTGATAAAAGATTATGTAAATCAACCTTTTATTTTTTAGATTCTAATGTGTTATTTTTGAAACTATCTCGAACTAATTTTATTCAACAACAAGAAACTAGACTGCTCTCCAAAAAAAGTGGCTTCTAGAAACACGTGTTTCATCTATTGACCTACTTCAGATTTTTTTAATAAGCCATCATTTATGTGATTAGATGTGACATTAGATTATGCATATCAAATATGTTTATATTCCAAGTCCACTCATTCTTAACCGGCGAAATCATGACCTACTTGTAAAATTTTCATTTGAACGAAACGTTACTTTTATTTATCTTAAATTAAATAAATTAATACACAAAATTATATAAATATATAATGCAAAAATTTTAAATTATATGTATTGATAAATCAATGGTTAATAAAGTTTTCTTGTTATTGTTCATTTAATATTGGGTATTTTTTTATGCTTTTAAGTCAATATTAATTCTCTAAATCTATTTCAGAGATGACGTCTATCAATACTGTAAGTCCTAGCCTAAACAAAGGGATTGTTTTAATAGATTCTAAAAATGATCTAATTACTATGAAATATTTTGATCAATTTATTTCATATAGTAACTCAATAAATATAAATTTCTTAAAACCTTGAAAATATGATTCTATGTTTTATTTACAGTCTCTATATTTCGACCGCTTTTTAATACAGAACATTAGACAATGTATTTATTTATAATACTTTCCTTGTCTAAGTGTATGATGTGTGTGAAGCAGTTTAAATTATCTAATGTAGATGAGAAAGATAAGAGATTTGATTCAAATTTAAATTTCTCTCTAGTTTTTCTTTTATTTTTTATTTCTAATCTCAACAAGTTCTATTTTAATATAAATCAAGATTGTTACAAATGACATTTTATATTTAAATTATTGGTATTGATAGAAAAAGCTATTTTGTTTTGAAATTATTATTGAATATATACAATATATATTTTTTAAAAAATGAAATTTGTTAAGAATTTTTTCTTGCATTTTCCTTCATTCCTAAATATCTAAACTAAAATTGTGATTTCCACATGAAATTTTAATTAAAATAAATATTGCACAATGAAAATAAAAAAACAATATTAACCATTCTTCATGATTGTATTTTAAAATGTTTATAAGGTTCCACAAATACAGATGCTTTATATGAACTAAAAACCACAGTCTTTCAAATTATTATTGTAAGTTATTAATACCACAAATTAGTTATTCCTTTAATTTAAAATTTGTTTAAAAGCAAAACATAAAGGTATTTGAAGAAGAATATTGTGCTGATAACCACAACTGAAGATTTATTTTGAATTATTTGTTGATTTATTAGTTTGAATTATAAGTATTAATTTGATTAATACTTTATTGGTAAATGTATTATTACTAATCAAATTAATGTTATTAACAATAAATTATATTATTATATATTACTCCATGTAAAGCAATATATAGAATGACTTATTTATGTAATGATAAATTTTTATTTGAATTCCTTCTTATTAATAATTCAAATTTAAATAAAATTTACAACTATTTTTTAAATATTTCTTGATATCTTATGAAATAATTTAAACATTTAAAACATAATCTCAAATTAAAAAGAATTTTTTATCAAAAGAAAACTTAAAAACAATTTTTCATGTGTTTAGGCAAAACTAATCATAAAAATTTCCCAGAAAAATACATTTCCCATTTTAAAATAAATTTCTTTAAAAAACTTGCAAAATTTGAAACAATATACCATTGAAAACTGGGCATTTACTACAAATGATTAGAATACATAGATTGTTGTAAAATTTACTTTTGTGTACTAAAAAACAATGAATTTTTTAAACTTAATGGTCAATAAATTTTGTTAATATTTATAAAGAGAAAGATCTTAAAGAGAAATTTTTTTCATTTTAAAAATCTTAAGTCATTCAATATCTTAAACTATATTGAAGCAAAGTACTGCAGCAATTTGCATCAAATCTTTGTCTGAAAATATTAAATGCAAATTAATCGAATAATGAAGATTACTGCGAAGTGTTTTGTATTTAAAATGTACTTACTTCCTCGGGCTGAATTCCCAAACACAACTATGATGACTAATATCAGCAGCTTCATCTTCACTACTCATCTGCATCTAAAAGCGTGCGATTTTTATATTCATCATCTATCACCTTCCCAATCCTCCGTGACGTCACAAAACTGCACACTCAGTTTGGGAAGAGTGATATTTGTTTATTCTTTCAAACGATAAAAAAAGAAAAAAACCATGGGTTTTCACGCTGCAATTTCGATTACTGGAATTAAGTGGAATTTTCATAGTTACTTTGTAACTGGTAAACGTCATTTTAGTTTGTATTCAAATATAAAAACATTAATATTGATAAGACACATAGTGAATACAAGATAATATTAAATAACTTGTATATTGAATTCATTTTTAGATCTTATATTACGTATGTGTTTTCTATTTAATAATCAATAATAATAAATAACTTATACCTTAAATTTTCTTAAAGGTTACTTAGTATGTGAAAAACATATTTTTTCTACCTAACATATTACTGCTTAAAGGAATTTATTGAAAATTCTTACAATTATATAACATTATTCTCCAGTGAATAAAATTTTGCTTTCATATCATAAGTTTTTAATTTTAACTTTTTCATATACTTTAAGAGTTTTATTCTAAGTAAATAAAAGAAAATTAAAAATAAAATATTTTAATTTTTCAAATTGTGATGTACAACAAATGCTAGTTTCTTGGTGTAATTGATTTCACAAATGATTTTTTCATGCAAATTTGAATTTATCTGTGAACTCTAATTAAATCATGCAATGAGAAGTGTATCATTTCATACAGAATAAAATACAAGAGAAAATATTTAAAAAACAGAATATTTGTCATAGTAGTTGAGTAATCTATTCTTTTTCAGGAATCAAATTACACGACTCTATTAAGTTGCAAATAATTTTTACAATCCCTTAATAACTCAAAAGAAATATTATATTTTGTATATCATATTTATAATCAGTTCAAGATATATTTGATTTGTAAAAATACTCAAAAAGTAATTTACTAGGTGATGCAATAGATTTGCAAGACAGTTGTTATCTTGTTATTACATATTATATATATATATATATATATATATATTGTGTACATAAGACAACAAAATGCAAATTTGTTATATCGGTTATTTTACTACTGCAAAACTGTGTTATCTCGAAAAAGACTGTAATCAAGGCCGGCGCTAGCAGCTTCGCCGCCTCGGGCAAAGAGGTAAAATGCCTTTATAACAAAAATTAAAAGAGATAACCTAAACCCTTTCCACTATTAATGGTAAAATAAAAAGAGTAAAAAAATTGCAATCATCAGCAATGTTGAAGTTTTGATTAGCAAAAATATACTAATTTATTTATTTATGTTTTTGGCACTAAACTAAAATTAGGGTTGCGCAGAAAAAAAAGGAAAGAGTCATTTCTGGTGCATAATTATAAAATACAGAACAGATATTTAAAAAAAAGTAAAACAAATTATAAAACCACTAAATATTAAAACTTTATTACATATTAAAAATACATTTAATCCGAGAGTTGAAATTAAAAGTGCTTTTTTCTCACTTTTAATTCTAAAAATTGTTTTATAACTTCTTTAACATTAATTTTTTCAGCCAGGTCATGTTCAACGGCTATTGTTGTTAAGTCGATTCTCGGTAGTTGTGGAGTGTAAAAAATGTTTAATTAATTTTAATTTGGAAAAACTTCTTTCTCCACTTGCCACACTTATTGCGAGACTCAGCAATATTCCTAAAACTATACCAAGATTGGGAACAAAATCCAGGCTCGATATGTATCTTAAAATCTCAAATGGACTTTCTTTTTTGTTTAGCAAAGCCAAAACAGCTACTATCTCGTCTGCCAAGTCAAGTGCGTTTATATTGGATGAATTCCCATCAGTCAACACTGTTTCTAAATCTTTACAATACTTTATAATGTCGTTTTGAGGAATATCTTTTAAATCAGAAATATTGTATAAAAATTGGAAATAGTTGCTGTGGGTACTGATCAAATCGAAAATGAATTCAAGTGCATTGATAGTTTTAACTAATGTAAAAAAATAAAATTCTGCCTTATATTTCAAAGCAGGATCTTCTATTGGATCATCTTTTGCCTCATAGTCGAAATTAACATTCCTTCTTCGAACTCAGTGACGTGGCTGGGTGAGCTCAAAATTGACTGGTATGTCAATTTCGTCTGCGAATTCACGAGCATCGCAAAGCATTTTATTAATGGCTCTGTCCGATCTAAGATCATTGAAAAAATCTTTACAATTTTTCAAGAGCTCCATAGCAGATGGTAAATCATATTCTTTTGTCTGCAAGAGCTTACTTATGGGATTGATACAATTTAAGATTTTGTACCAAATTACAATGCAGCATAAGAATTTAAATTGTTTAACCCTTCTTTGCATAATGGTGGAAATTTCCATCATAACCTATAATGCCCAAAAATTATATAAAAGAACAAGTTCACTTTAAGTTGATCGTGTTTGGATACCTTTTTAATGTCCATTGCATAAAAAGAAACATAGCTGTCAAAAATAAACAAGTGTCATTATCAGTGAAACGAGCTTAAAGTTGTCTCATTTCGCTGTTTGTTGTAGTTGCAATAAACGTATGATTTCGTTTATAATTTTTTTTTATTATATTAGAGTTTCTATTGCTAAAAAATTGAAAATGAGTGAAAGAAAGGTTTGTAACACGTGTTTCTGTTATTTTCCTCTTTTATTTCTATTTAGTACTAAGCTAATGATCTAACTTTGGATGATGATGGAAATTTTTAGCATATTGTTTTTTTGCTAAATATATACTAACATTTTTTTTAACCATTTTTCCTTTAATTTTGAACATGAATTATATCAACTTGATTTATTTCACCAATAAAGAAAAAATCATGCAAAGAAGGGTTAACCCAACGTAATAGTCCAGAAGCCTGAACTCTTATAGAGTTGTCAACCTCCAAGTTATTACAAACAGCAAGTAAAGCATCGTATATCCCTCCTAATTGATACCTTAGTGGTTTTAATGCATCTATTCGGCTTTCCCAACGAGTATCACTTAGAGGTTTTAAAGTAAGTCTGGAAACATATTTTAATAATATGCTCCATCAAAAAGTTGATGAGGAAAAAAACAGATATATTCTTTGGACTATATTAAAAAAATTGACTTCTTCAAAGGATGCTTTTGCCACGTCATTAACTGCCAAGTTTAATGAGTGGCTGCTACATGGAAGGTAAAATGCTCTTGGATTTAACGCATTTATTCTAGATTGTACTCCCGATTAACTGCCTCTCATGTTGGCCCCATTATCGTAAGCCTGTCCCCTCATATCCTACAAATTCAATCCCAATGTTTCAAGTCTTTTAAGTATTAGAGCTGAAAGTTCATATCCAGTCGATCTTTCAACCGGAAGAAAACCTAAAAAGCTTTCATTAATTTTAATGGAAACCTCCTTGGGATTGGACTTGTCAATGCATACATACCTTACTAAAACTATCATTTGCTCGATTGTGCTGACATCAGGAGTGCAATCTAGAATTATTGAATAATATTTAGCTTTTTTAATATCAGTAATAATATGAGATGTTATATTTTCAGCTAAAAGAATAATCAATTCATTTTGAATTTCTTACCCGAGATAGTGCACTTTAGCTTCTTTTTTAAGCACTCTGCGGATATGCTCTTCCATTACTGGATCAAACTGAGCAAGTAATTAAATAATTTGTAAAACATTACCGTTACCGAAATTTTTGCTGTATGTTTAAAAAACACCCTGTATATATACAGGGTGTTAGGGGTTTGATTCCAAATATCTTAATGCCTAAAAATATGATTGATTCTAAACAAAAAAGTTTAGTATATCATGGGTCAAAATTCAATTATTTTAGAAAGAGAAAATGTTTAATAGTTTGAGAAATTTAATTTTAGGGCCAATTTGCCGCCCCCTAATGTTGCCGCCCCGGGCAGGGGCCTGGCTTGCCCACCCCTAGCGCCGGCCCTGCTGTAATAAATCACAGTATGCACAACTGATGAGAGATCTCAAGCAAAGTAAAAAACCAAATAACTCCATATTTCAGGACTGACCATCAACAAGTGTCAACATGCTAACTATTCAGTAGACTATTATTGATAAGGACTTTTGAAACCAAATTCCGACATATGTACTGTTGTGTACTTCACGTCACAAGGTTTCTCCTAAATTCTTTGAGACAGCCATTGGACTATCGATAATTGGAAATACTTTTACTGGTTAGACGTTTCTCGTTTTCAAATGTATTGAGTAAACGAATGAAAATATGACAGTATGAAAAACCTCATATGAATCCGTAGATCCTACATCTCAACAGAGATTAATCCCTTAAGGCATTTGCCCGTGTCTGACACGAGTGAATGTCATTGCCACATGCTTGTCTCACACGGGCGCTTTTGTTATTTCTAATGCCCGTCTCAGACCCGTTCCAGTAAAACTAGATAGGCTAAATTATATGCCATCTATATTAATATTAAATTATAATTAAACTTTTAACATAGATGGCATATGGATAATTTTTGGAAGTTTTTTCGAAAAAAACTCGTGCCTTTAAGGGGTTAATTCAAATGGGTTAATCTTCTGAGATAGTATAAGATATCTACTTTAGGTAGAATATGAGATGCCTGATTTTTCTGGAGATGAGTTTGTGTATATATACATAAGTGTTGTCTTATCACCTAGATTCATTTATGTGTTGTGAATTCGGACTGACTAGGACAATTCCAGAAGGACAGTCCAACATTTAAGTTTTGAAAATTGTCTCTAAGAACCTTTAGAATTGCTCTTATGAATTTAGATATTACCATTGGCCAATTCATTCCCTATGAATGAAAATGTGTTAAGCTTATTTGAATTAACCTCGCAACATGCCATTGAAAAAAGGAAATACAATCATTTATAATGCCATCTTTTTAATGTCAAATACAGAGTATGCATAATATATAAATATTTATGAACACAAACTTATTTGAAAATAAAGAATTAATATGAAAATTTTAAAAGCTTCTTTTTATATTGCATGGTTAAAATAATTGTTTAAATATATTTTATTTAACTCAAGTAGCTTCCGTTAATATTAGCCTGTTTTTAATTAACTATTCATACATTTCCTATAATTTTAGGAAAACTTTAGGAGGAGCTAAAATTCCCTCAATTTCAAAATGACTGAATCCTAATTTAACATTAAAAATAGACAGAAAAAAAGTTAATATTAGTGATGTGGAAGCAATATATAAAGAATTGTACAGTTTCAAGCTTTTAATTTTAATCTTAATAAAATATAAAGTTAACTTAATACCATTTTCTAGTTGAAATTATTCGTCAGTGATTGCAAAGTAAATGCAAGCATTTGTCTATTTATTTAGCCAACCTGTATAAATATTGTATGATGCTAGAAATACTACATCCTGTTTCACAAACAAGATGTCCTATTGTTTTTAAATCACCTCATTTGTTTATTATATACTCTAATTTTAACTTAAAGGGTATTTCATCAAATTATAACTACTTATGTAATTTATCTTTAGTTTGTAAATAAATAGATTTTATTTCTATAGCAATATTGCACATAATCATTAAAACTACGAATACCTTTATGTTTATAAAAATATTCGTAGTTTTAATGTTTATGCAATATTATTAAACTCTGACACTCTTACTTTTTAAAGCCTGACATCATATATTTTACAACATTTAAATTTAAAGCAGATGTAAAAACTATTAATAAAAATGTAATTATTAAAACATGATTATATTCCTAATTTTGCCATCATAAACAAACTTTTAAAGTTTGTGATGTCCCTAAAACGTAAGAACCCTAAAAAGGATTTTCATAAATAGTGAACTTAAATTAACCTTTATAATAACGAAAATTGAATGATATTACTAAATAATTTTTAAAAAATATCTATATTATACTAAATATGGAAGAAGAAGAATCTTATCTTTTTATTGGCTATCAATCAATTCCTTGTGTATAAATAAGCCAAATATTTTTCAAAAAATCAGTAATGACATCTAACATAGTTGGGACCAGTAAATAACACTTATCATTTATAAGATTTTATGGTGCTGTCTTGTTATTACCTAATAGTAAAGAACAACATTCCAGTGTGAAGGATTTATTTTAAAGTAATATCTGATGAAGTTGATGTTTGCTCTTGATATCCTCCATATGTCACACAAATATGGCATGTTATCTATAAATTGTCCTTCAAACATACTGAGGTTTATTTCTTCTTTTTCAAAAAAAGTTATCCCTTATGGCAAAAATTAAAATACTTTGAAGTCATTGGTCACAATAATATTATTCGTAATGGTTGCAAACATATTGCTTGAAATTAAACATCTATTTACAAATTTACATAGAGGGTATTTGGGAAAAATTAATATCCATTTATGTTTGTAATTTTTAACTGTAAATTATAAAACTTTTGTCAAATTTTATTAGAAATTAAAAAAAGGTATAAAGTATCTTAAATTATGTAAATTTTATTTAAGAGAGAATATAAATTAAACATGTACATTCCTTGAAAAATATTTTTGACTTAGTTTTTCATAAATCTTAAAATAATTTATTGTAAATCTTAAAATAATTTATTAATTTTTATTTACGCATTATTTAATAATATTAAATGAAATAATTAAAATATTTTTAAAAATTGCCCCGTTATACTAAATAAGAAAATCAAATAAAATGAGTGAAATCAGTAAGCACATAAAAAATTTAACGATACTCCAAAATATCCTCTTAAAGTTTTGCTTCACGTAAAATTGAAATCCTAATTGCACTTAATTAAGATACATATACTATTATTGTTTTTTTTTTTTTTTTCATAATTTTAAATAAAATTCATTCAAAGTTATTTTAAGAAGATTGTTAAGTCAAAAGCATATGACTTCTTGTAATCGATTCTTGTTCAATAAAATTTCCTGCTATTTAAAATAAAAGAATAAGTCTATATAAAATAATAATTCTATATAAAATAAAAGAATTTTTAAATGATTAGGGATAAAATATTCATTCTTATAGCAATTGTCAAAGTAATTTTAGAGTTAATTACAAATATTCTTTACGAATTTTTTAAAAATAACAAATTGCATCAAAGATAAATGTGAAGCATATTTTTTATTTATTAGCAATTTCCTTTTAAACAATTTAGAAAAATCTTAATTTTTCCTAGTTCATGAAACGCAAATGCTTCTTTTTATTACATATGACTGAATAATAATGTACATATATACATAACGGTGCAGATGAGCACCCAGACTGTACCTTAAGGTTAACTGTTTGGAATACCAGTCCATCACCAAGCTCCTTAAATTTTGAACTGCGGTCAAGTGACGAAGTCACTCTTCAGCTGGTACATTTCTCTCCACATCCGTTCCCCACCAGCAAAAGGACTTTGTACTTAACAGATTAACGTGGACACGTTCCCAACCAACAAAGCTCTAACAAGCCAATGAACATTTTTAAGCGATAATTTCTCAATCTCTAGCCATGGCAAATGATACTTCACTTTGCTGATCTTAAGGGAAGCGGTATTGAATCAATGGAGCTCTCTATTTTGTAATTCGTTAAAAAATAAACTAGTTACGATTTTATTTACAAATAAAACCGTAATTTTGTTTGTCTGCTGAATTTTCAACCGGGGTAGAATTGAGAACAGCTGCTTCAGAATGTTGATTTTTGGCTAAGTTAAGATAAAAGTTATGATTCATTTTGACATACATATTGGCAAGTCTTAAATGTTTTCCTACAATTTTCCTTTTATTGATCAATATCTTTAATGAATAACTTTTAAATAATAAATATTGAAGATCAAGAAGTTTCTAAGTATAATGCAATGCTGCATTTTTCTTTGCCAAACGGAAAAACTCATTTTAAATCCCATTGAGAATAAAATCTCTTATACGAAGAATTCTAGCGTATGGATATTTGTTTCTTTTAACAAAAAAATTCACTTTTTTAGCGAGTCTCATATTGTTTTTCTAAAAATTAACTTACTTTTAAAGTTAATTTTATTTCATTGCTTTAATTTATTAATATTATTGTTTTTTCACTATCAGATAAATAAATTCAAATCAGATATGGTCATTTTCAAACAAATATAATATCTCATGAAAATTTTTGTCAACTTGAAAACGTTTTGAATTACAAATCAATTAAGTAATGGTGATAAACAATAGGACTTAAAAAAAGTTAACTGAAAAGTCTCATTAGAGTAAAGGCTGTTTAACAAAATTTAATTGATTGTTGCAGGATGTAGTACACTCCAGGATAAATTCAAAACGAGATACTGTGACATTTTTTATTGATAAAAAAAAAAAAAAAAAAGAAAAAAGAAAAGAAAAGAAAAGAAAGAAAGAAAGAAATTTAAACCAATTGTGGAAAGTGTTGAAATAGAATGTTTCGATAGATGATGCACATCAGCAATTAGTAAAACTATTGAGGATTTCCAAATTTTGAAAATTTCTCAAAACTTATTTTCAGATTAAGATAAATTATGCCAACGTATAATAGCAATAATAAATGTATTAATTAAAAATTATGGGAACAAGTTTCTTAGAAAATTATAAAAAGGCCATTTTTTTCTTAAAAAATATAAATATAATTATAAATGAAATAAAGAAATTTCTTGACCTTAAACTATTTCCTTCAGACACATATAATTAGATGTGCTTTTCTAAGGAAAAAAATAACTAATTGGATTTATTTACTTTTAATGATTCCATTACATTAACTTGAAATGGTGAAAAATTGTTGAAGGAAAACAATTTGTTGAAATAAAACAACAATTAATGTTGAAATAAAACAACAACTGATATTGAAATAAAACAATAACTATACTAATCAATTCTTTTCTTTTTTATAAAATGGAATGATTATGAGTTTTTTTTTTTCACATATAGTTTAAAGGATTCTTCTTTGATGCAATTTTTTTTCATCCTCATTTATTAAATTTACTTTTTTTTCAATATATTATGAATACTACTTGAATTATTCATTTATTAACCTTTAAAAATATTGCAATAAATATATTAAATTTCATTTTATCTAAATATTTTATTTAATAAATATGAATTTTATTTTTCGTAATGTTTGTTTTCGAAAGTTTATTTTGTTAATGGAAATAATATAGAATTCAAATTCTCTTTTTAAACTAATAGAGAATTCAAATTCTCATTTATAATGATAACTTTAGAAATAAAATTAATCACCTCTGTTAAATGCACATTAATATTTCAATTTTCTAAACACGAAGTCTAAGAATGAATTTATTACTTATGAAACATGAGTATTGCCATTATCATATCTTACGTGTTAATAAGTTATTGTTGAATGTTAAGCATTTTATTATTTCATTCATAGGGCCTGTTAATTCACATTTTAAACTCTGGTAAGCTTCTATTGTCATAACTTTAGGAATAAAGTTAATCAGTGCTGTTAAATGCACATTAATATTTCAATGTTCTAAAATACGAAGTCTGAGAGTGAATTTATTACTTAAGAAAAACGAGCATTACTAGCTTCATATCTCACACATTAATAAGTTCTCGTTGTCTGTTAAGCATTTTATTATTTAATTCTTAATGCCAGTTACTCGTGCATTTCATCTTATAAATCACGTTATTCATTTTCTTAAAGACCAGTTCGTTCTTTTACAAAACGGCTATCAACAATGGTATATTCTAACAATAGTTCAGAGGAATGGAAAAATCTATGCACGATCACTTGGAAACAATTTCCTTTTATCTTCTAAATAATATACTAGCATACAAGATTTTTATAAGACTCTTGGAACACGCTTAATTGCACAATTTTAGAAGTTGGATCTTTAAGTATACTTTTTCCGCCAAAATAATCACGCCGAAGGTTGAATGCGTTACAAAGAAATATTTCAAATTGCAGTTCAAAAAATTACACTTATCATAATATTGAAGACTTTTATTTCAAAAAAAGAGAAAGGAAAATACTATTTGTCAATTTCTATGAATTATAGGAAATTTTTTGCAAATGATATGTTAATATATAAGCTTAAATATGATAATATATAAGCTCGCTGTAATATTTTAGCTTTTTCCATGACTGCTTCCTTTGAATAAATACATAAGTTTTCATTTATTGAAAATTCAAGTAAGCTTACTGCATATTTTTATTCTGAGCAAGTACATTGCCTTATTTGCTTTTAATTTTTAATCTATTATATATGATATCTGAGTATTAAAATGAGATCTTCTTCCTAACTGAATATATTATCATTATTATTAAATTAGACAGTGAGAAACACATAAGTAACATTTTTTCCAAAATGATAACACTTACATTATTATTATTCAATTATTAAAAATAATGAATCAAAATAGAATGTCAGAATATTTCAGATACTCCATTGCTGAAGAACATTTTATAGTCCATTCTTTTGTTTAAGCGAAACAAACTTTGCATAGTGGGTGTACTATGCAAAGTTTAACAGAAACTTAACTCATATGAACTTAAGTAGGTAGAGTAAAAGAGCATGCTAGTATTATGGGCTGGAGAAAAAGCAAAAAGCAATTGCACATACCAAACGATTCACTGTTTGTGTTCAGAATATCAACCATTTATGGTTTGAGAGTAAGCAAAAATTCACAAGACATTCTCTATAAGGAAAAGATTTAGGAAGTTTATAATTTGCGATATGATTTTTAGAAAATTAAAATTGATCTATTTCCTGGTTTGCTGAGGAAAAATATTTGCTCACATTGAGATGAATTTTATGTAAAGTTAACTATATAATAATTTTTTTAATAGTTCCCAAGAATATGTATTTTGAATTCATATTATTTTATAAATACTTTCTTATTAACTATCTTAAATGTGCAAATGCTTTAAAAAAAATTTGAAATATTTTCTTACTATAAGGATTAAAATTCGTTTCGAAAACCAACCAGTTTTGAAACATATGAATGTAAACCTAAGCATAAAAAATGTGCAATTATTAACACACAAATAATATTGTTTCTGTAGTGGAAATTAATTAAATATGAATTAATTTTTAAAAATATTTAATTTAAGCTAATATTTTAATTTATCACAATAATATTCCTTTTTTGGAAAATGATACTTTTTCCATTTATTGAAAGTACTTAAAAATGTTTAATTGATAATGAGTAAGTTTTGGGAAGTAATTACTGATCTTTCATTAATGATCTTTGACCATTCTTTTTATTTAATAAATTGCATTGCTTAGAATATGCAAAACACTTAATAAAGCATTCTCTAAAATAGAGATCAAGATTAGGTTAAGTGAAAATTAATAGTCTCTTCTTGAAATCATCAACTTAGTTTGGAATATTAGTGTCATATGAAAGTGAGTCGCTGATTATTCAGAAGGCTGATAGGAATTTTTACTTATTTTTAAAATTTTAAAGTTCCATTTTTTTTTATGTGAATTCTTTTATAAAAACTATGTTTTTTAAACATCTAGCAAATGTCTATGTGAGATAGCGGATTACTGTCTTCTTGAAATTTGCGACTCAGTTTCATATATTAGTGTCATGAAACTGAATTGTTGATTACGCAAGTTTTTCTGATTGGAATAAACATTTTTTTCCGTTTTAAAGCTCCATTCTTCTTTTCTCATGTATGTAAATGTTTCTCTTATAAGAACTATATATTTTAAATAAGTGCTTATGTGAGATAACTGAAGAACTGAAAATTCGAATAATTCTTAGTAAAAACTTTACGACACCGAATGCACATAATAAATTTTATGTGTTAGGTACTTGAAACAAAAATACTCAGATTAAACTTCCTCAAAAAAATTTAAATTGTTTTGTTGATTACTAAATTATACTGAGTTAATTCACTGAACTATCATGAGGCTGATCGCACTGATAACATCAGAAGCATATGTTCCTGAAGTAAAGGAAATTATGTGGTATTCGGTTCGTAAGAATGAAATTAATTGTTCTATAATTCTACTCAGAGCTCCAATGATAATATTAATCTCCCTGAAGTAAAGGATATTATGTGGTATTCGGTTCGTAAGAATGCAATTAATTGTTCTATAATCCTGCTCAGAGCTCCAATGATAATATTAATCTTCCTGAAGTAAAGGATACTATGTGGTATTCGGTTCGTAAGAATGAAATTAATTGTTCTATAATTCTGCTAAGAGCTCCAATGATAATATTAATCCTCCTGAAGTAAAGGATATTATGTGGTATTCGGTTCGTGAGAATACGATTAATTGTTCTATAATTCTGCTCAGAGCTCCAATGATAATATTAATCCTCCGACGACAAATCTCAACTTACAAAAACAATTGATATTGTTCGTCAAAACTTTTCATGAAATTTTCTAAAAAAGTCGCTTCTGTGAAAATTTTTTCTGGAAAAACTTGGTAGAAAGCTATTAATTATTCTTATACAGCAAATATCTAAGAAGCACTTATGAACGTTTCAAGTGTGTTCATCACGTGATTGTTACAATCATAAGAGTGAAAAGTAATTCAAAAATTTAAACTTAATATTATTATTCTCAAATGACAATTATTTTTTAAAACTAATTAATACCAGAACAATTATTTCTTAAAACTAATTAATACCAGAAAAATCAGTAAATTACTAACGTCCAAAGAAGTATTTCTATTATGTAAAACTGAAAATGTTTAATTCAAATCGATACATCACCGAAGAAGTTTTAAAAATTTTTCATAAAACGGGTTTCTGTGGATTTAATAATAAAAGAAAAATTCTTCTGAAGAAGAAAAATAATATTGCATTTATTTTCAGCAACTATCGATTAGTTTGTAAAACAAACAAAAAAGAATAAGTTCATGCGTTCACAGAATTTAAGCGTGGGCTTGTTTCCTGTGTACTTAACTCAATATGCCGTCTACGAAAATCACACATGTAAACAATGACTTCAAATGTTGACCAAAGTGTCGAGGCGCGAAAAAATAGAATTTAAAGGTCATCAAAGGCTTGAGATTATCATATCAATTTCTAGAAAGGAAGTCCTATGTGAAATATTTTTACAGATCGAAATATTTGATAGGCTCAAAATTATTATGCCAGAAGTTGAAAGAGATGATTGAAAAGAGGTTGACTGCTGGATGTACCATTTTTATTTGTCAAAAAAATTTTATATTTAATTTTCTTTTTTTAAGTAGAATATCATAAACGACAACCAGTTTCAAAATGTTGCTAGAAGTTCAATGATTTTATTCTATTTTTTTAAAAAAATACACACTATTAAGATGGCTTATTTTTGAATTTTTTACAATTACAATTGCATTGCTGTTTCAATTCTAGGTTGACTCTCGGATGGTGGATTTCTCTGCAATCTGAACTCTTTGGTAATTATTTCTGCAATATACCTGGTTATTATAACTAAACCCCTATAAACTGCATCCTACCGCGCAAACAGTGGAACGGAATGCAACGAAATTTTGTATGTAGGCTATAGATGAGATGCGCTCACTGAATTTAGAAAAATAATGGTTTCAAAATGTCCACTAGAGGACATTTTTTCGGGAAACATAAAATTTAGCACAATAAACGACCAAAATGGAATGTAGAAACAATATTAATAATCCAGAACAAAAATAATTAATAAAATGCAAAATCTGGAAAATCTGTCAGTTATTGGTGATAAATATTGAGATTTCCATGGTTGGGAAGAAGAGCAAATTTTATGTAAAATATGTTAAGGTATAAAACGCTTGCAGACGTTGTCATGTTTAATTCCATGTTTCCGACAGTACTAATGACGATCTTTTTATTTGAATGAGCGTTATTGATGAAGCTGTTTTACGAAAACAAGGAAAATGCTTCTGTTGCAGTTCGTGAATTTCGTCGTAGAAATAATCTACGGAGTGGATCGATGTCTGCTAAAGATATTACAGCGATAATTAAAAGATGTGAAGAAATGGGTAAATTAGGAATTTAAACGAGAAGAGGCCGTAAACATGTCATGCCGGTGCTTGTTGGTGCCGTCGCCAGCTGTTGAGATGAAGACATCTGTTGGCGCACAGATACAAGAGTTTGGAGATAGTTTCTAATAGAGCGTGTGCAGTTTCTAAATAGACATACTATTCGTACACAACTGTTCGAAAAGTATTTTCACTAAGAGATCTACCACACTCAAGAGTTGCTTGCCAGAAACAACCAAAAACCTCTCTTATTCACCGTCAGTTTTCATTACAGATCTTTTCATTGCAGATCTTCACTACAGATCCAAGGCTTTAACAGATCAACAGTCATTAATCTGTTAAAGCCTTGGAATATTCGGTGGAGTGACAAAATTCATTTCTACCGAATAAGATAGTCAGCTTACAGAATTGCTGCATTTGTGTTAAGCTGTTGAGCTGTAAATAGTACAAGGACCCATACTGAAATTACCCTATAGTTTTCAAAAATTACAGTCTGGTGTGCATTCACGGTGACATTCAACTTTGGGCTATTCTTTTTTCTTTTGGGGGGAAATCAGTGAATTGGGGCATGTCACATATGCCATTACGGGCTGTCGGTAGTATGACATACTGCAATCGTTTGTTGTGCTACAAACACAGTACAGTCGAGTCCTTATATCAACCATTTCCTTGAAGGATATGATAATTTTCCTTGAAGTTCATGTGTGAAGTCTCACAAGTTATCAGTTTCAATCTGCTGTTAAACATTTTCCAACGACTTAAAATTTGGTAGTTGAATGAGGGTGGTCACGTGAAGCACTTTTTCTACAGCGTCTTGCACACGATTAACAATTTCTCTTGAGCAATTTCGTCCTTTTTGTTGTTAACATCCATTCATCCTTTTTTTTAAATCATTTTCTTTTTGTTTTTAAAATTATTTTTCTATTAAAACTTTTCTCTTCATGTGATTGTAGTAATCATTTATTTTATCTAGTGCTTAAGCTGTGTATCGAATTTCTTTCACTAATTCATAATAAATGATCGTAATTTTTTTCCGCTTTAGACAGAATTTAAAAATGTATTTTCTATAAATATATCCCAAGAGAAATATAATTTTTTGATTTAATTACACTGTATATAATATATTCCATTATCATTTTGTCTTAACTCCATGTAGATAAGTCATATATCAGATAAGTTTTAAGTTTTTTTTTATTTTATTGGAAAGCAATATTTTAAGGAAACATTCAACTCAAATTAACGGATTCCTAAATAAAACTATTTTATTGCTTCCTACATTTTTATAAATCTTCCGATATTGAAGATTAATAAAGATCATAATTATACAAAAAATAATCATAATTGAAAACTATATAAATTTGCTCACCATTTAGCTAATAAATAATTTCTTTTTAATCTTTAAAAAACTAATATTTTAAATTTACATTCATTTCCATTAAAATTAATTATTATTCTAATTTGAATTTCACTATGAATTGAATTATATTAGTCGAGAATGTCAATTAGTTGTCTTTGTTAAATTATTCAATTAACATTTATATCAATCCTGATATTGCAAAACTTACTTTTATAATGAGTCATCTATTATTTAAGATTTCATATTAGTATTAAATTTTCTCATTATTTTCTTACAGCTGTAAAATACTAACAACAAAAAGATTTGGAGTAGTGTGTGACGTGTCAAAAACAAAATTATTTAAGCCATAAACACACAAGGGTCTTTCTTTTTCAAAAACCAGACATACCAGAAGAATATGAAAATTTTTTAAAAATTTATAAGCTTTAAATTTTTATCTTTTAAATAAAAAGGAATAGTTTAAGCAAAAGAAATACCATTTATATTATGAAAATAGTATAAATGGTATCTCTTTTGCTAAATGATTTTTTTTATATAAATGATATTTTTTAAATGCTGCAAAAACACCATCAATAATGAATACAAATAAGAAAAATTCATTAGTTATTATAAGGACAATAATTTTTATTTAGATCAAATACAATATAAAATAGTTTGTTTTTTTTTTATTTACGGAAAAATCCCGAAAATTAAAATGAGAGATTGCCCGAATTATGTAATTTTTAATACATCATTTGATTACTCTACATTCTGGAATAAAAAGAATTTTATTTGATTTTTTTATTAACAAAATTGATTACCTAAAATTTATTATTATAAGAATAAATATAATATACCCGTGAATAAAATACCTGTGAGGTAATATTAGAAAAAGGAAATTCTTAAAACTAAAAACTAGAATACATAACTTTTTTGGAAAAAGCTTCTAAATGTATCGGTTTTTGCTTAAGATTAATAAAAAAATAGGATGTTGTCATGATGACAAAACGACAAAAGATGCATAAACTTAATGTTTATTTTATCAATAATTTAAAAATCACTTCAAAATCGTTTTAATATATTTGCAATATTCACACTTTTTTTATTTCAAGATAAGTGTTGAGAATTACGCATTGAGGATAACGAAAATAAGTTTGGAATGTGAAGTGAAATTCTCACATTTCACAGTATGAAGTTACAATAATTAAAAGAGCAGTATTGTGTGAGGGGTTTACTTATCCTTAACTTCTAAATTCGGACCTAAATTCTGGAAATCACAATAATTCTAAATTTATCATAAATCTTACTGCACCATCTTCATGAATATAAAAAAATATATATAACGAACCATGTGAATACTTTGCAATCGTTTAATTATTAACGAATACTTAATCTTAAAGATAAAAAATATTTGTATTCAAGACTTTAATCATATATTCTTTATATGTATATTTAAAGAAACGCCTATTCATTCAAAATCAGATAGGAGAATAAGCACAAATGTCCTTTTTAAGGAAAAGTCATTATTTGCTCATGTCTTAAGGTTCAAAGTCAAGATTTTTTTCATGGCTTCAATAGGAATCGTGTGCTTCATACGAAATGCTTTAAGGCATGATCTTATAATAGGTTTCGGCATTAACTGCATAGTTTTTCGAAAACCAGTTTTCGTATAAAAGCAAAAGATTATATATAAACAGCAGATGGTAATTTTATAAGTGGATTGTTTTATCTTATCAAATATTTTATCTCATTTTTTTCCTTTTCATTAGAGCAGATTTCTAGGCCTTATTTTGTAAAAAAATAACTATTTTTGTTTATAAGTGAATTCTAGATATTAAATACACTTACAATTAAAAAAAAATCATGATATTAATATTTGTAATACAAGAATGACACATTTAAAGCTTAAATCTATAGTAATTAAAAAATTGTTTTGATAGTTAAAAATAATAATTTACATGCTAAACTAATTTAAAGCATATGAAAAATTTAGTATATTAATTTTCATTTAACAATGAATCGTTGTTTTCTTTTATAAGTGGTAAAATAATTTTATTAATTATTTCACTGACTTATTATTTATTTTAACTAACATATACAACATACACAGATCACCATTATAAATGCAGCACACTGAAGAAAGCATGCAAATAACATGAAATTTACAACACGCATTAGCAGAGGTGAAATATGCTAATGATTAGAATTTCAGCGCAGACGCATATCACGCGCGTCTGTGAAGCCACTTCAAAACGTTGTTTAAGGCGTGAAGATTTCGACAATTTCAAGTTCGGCAATTTTGATTTTCGTGTGGTTTTTTTTTTTTCAAAAAACGATCAATTATGTCTCGTAGAAAACAGCGATCATTTTTTAATCAAGAATCCGAGTTCAATGGAGGAATGATTATGGCCTAGATAGTGGATTATTTTTATGACAGGCAAATTGTGCGCATGGATCACTCAGCCACATCACAAACCATAGCACAGCATATTCAGTCTGTAATGCATCATCCAATGTCTGAGTGTATCATTCGACGCAGTTTACAACAGATTGCTCTGTCTGCAAGACCTTCATTGCTTCGTCAACCCTTGATGCAGAACAACAGACGTCTCTGCCGCCAATGGTGCGGTGAAAGAGGATGTGGACGGCAGAATTGATTGAAATTGTCTTTATTGATGAGTCACGCTTTCTGTATGCAAAACCACAATGTTCGCATTCGAGTCTGGAGATACTTTGGAGAGAGGACGCTGAACATATCCCTTATGCACCTCCACACTGGTCCTCCACCGGGTATTATGGTATAGTGTAGTATTGGATATCATTCTCGCATTCCTCTTGTACACATTGCCGGTACTTTAAACAGCCAGCACTAAATTTTCGGGGATTTGGAGCTAGTTGTTCTTCCTTACCTTCAGTACTTGCCCACAACCATATTTCAACAGAATAATGCACGAGGTATTGTACAAGAGTTCTTTATGAATCGTCTGATTGAATTGCTGCTCACTTTCCGTATCCGATAGAAAACATGTGGTTTATGGCTGCTCAACGATTGACCCAGATTATATCCCCAGCTGCCACCCCAGATCAACTTTGGGAACGTGTGGAAGCTGCTTCGTTTGCTGTACCCCAAGAAGATATCCAAATATCTTTTAGAATCAATGCCGAGGCCTGTGGCAGCGGTGATCTCCAACAATGGTGGCTACTGATTTTGGCAGGAACCATGCTTCACAGAAATCTATAAATTTAATCACTTGGTACTTAGGCAACATATTATCTACAAAATAAATTTTGTTGTGATATCTCTTGTCTTTCTTGGTGTTTCAATTTGAGTGGCCAGCAGTGTATTTCAATTTACTAATCACCCAGGATCACACAGATTGTCAAAAAACAAATCCCAGGTTTTTGCAGTGTGTGTTCAAATCCCAGGATTTTGTGTGTGTCTGTGTAATTATATATACAAAATACTTTTAATTGTATTTTCAAATAAGGACAGTAATTAATATATGGAATTAATTTTTACATTATTAAAATTGAAGAATATTTTTGTTTTAAAATTAATTTTATATATTTGAATATCATTAAATGGGTTTTCAGATAAAATGATTTCATTTAAATAATCAAAGTTCTTGATATTAATTACTTAAATATTGCTTTTAATAAATGAATATTATTAAGTTTGTTTCACACAGGTTGTTTTCCACTAATTAATAGTGATCTTGAGAGATGTATAAAAACAATTTCTATTAAAATAAGTATATTTAAGCCAATTTTTGAGATTACGAAATGAAAACTAAATGAATATAATTATTCACTTACGGAAAGTTTCAGCTTAAATAATTTCTCTTATTTTTTCGAATTATTTAATAAAATAAAAAGTTTTCAAATTGTTCAACCACTCCTTCTGCAAATACCGACTTATATGGTTATTTAATTATTCAATAGGCTGTTATTACGCTATAATTTTGTTTCTGTAAAGTTCCACAAAGATATTTTATTCAGTAATTTATCTATCAATTCTTTCAGTTTCTTTAGCATAAACTATCATACATTTTTCAGATTCATTTTTATGACATCTCTCATCAAAATCTTTCATTTTTATCTAAGTTCATCGATTACATCAAGCAGAACTTAGAATTTCCCAATATCAGATCCTGTCTTTTCTCTTTCTTGTTTTTATTAATCTTACTAATATTTTTGCCAGAGATCAGCAGCAGAACTAATTAGGTCACTAATTACTGTATTACTGACACACACACACACACACACACACATATATATATATATATATATATATAAAGATCACTTTCAACAGAAGCTTTATCATGAGAAACTTCAAACTACTTTCTATAAATGAAATTGAAATCTGCATTTCAAGATCGTGCCGAGAATTTTTAGTCATTTAAACTTTTCTTTGAAGCTTCAGAATGATTTTAAAACAGAATTATAGGGGTACGTTTATTTTAAATATTTTAGACAATGATTACAGAAGAATTTAAATTATATTTACTTGTCACATTACTTATAATTCAAGGATCTTATTAACAGTTTCATAGCATAAAATATTGAAATGGATTTTTTTTACTAATTTCTTTGGCATTGTCATTAGAAACAATTTGGAATTCAAATAAATTCCATCTTCACTCCAGCAAAAATTTTAATTTTTAATCATGTAATTTTATTCATTCTTCATACCACAATACAGAAAATTAATGCAATATCATTTACAATCAAACTTTTGATTAGGAATGTTACAGTTTTATTATAGTTTGTCTCTACTTAATAAACGGTATAATAACCAAATGTTGTTTTTTTTTTATGTCAAGTAAAGATCATACATATTCATTGCAGTCAATAAGTTGCAGTATAAAAGAACGAGAAAAAAAGTGATGCATATATATTTTAAGAAAATAATTAAATATATAAATATATTTGAGATGCAACTATTGCTTATTTTAGTAAAAATACATCTTGTGTATTTATTTAAGAAGCTAAAAATACTTTCTACATTCATATGATAGTTTTTTCATAAAATATTTAGGCAGTTTAACTCCTGAAAATTTTTCTTATTTAGTTCTGTTGATAAACACATCAATAGTTGATTTTGTTTATTATAAGAAAAAAATGTTCATTAAATTTTTTTCGTTCGTATAGGTCATCACAATGATTGACTTAATAAAAAAATGTCTATAACTTTCTCACTAATTTTATTTTACAAAATATTCTCTAAATTTTTATTAAACAGAGAAGAGTTATATTACGATCTTAAACATTGACGCGCATAAAGTATTTACATAAAGCTTTACAATTATTTAATTAAGTGTGATAAGTAACAACTTCTAAATTAATTTTAATTTATTTAAAATTCAAACACGAACTTTTTTTAAATCCTTAAATGAATTAGAATTCAGCAAAAATTTCACATTTTTCATTTCTTTAATTTTTAAAATAATTCTTTTAGCATTTTGAAACAGTTCGAATACCTTTTATGAATTTTAAACTGGAAAAATAGTTTAACTTTCATCTGGTAATTTTTAAGCACCAAAATCTTCAGAAATTGAAATGTCATGGATGTAGACAGAGATTACTTATTCAACTTTCATAAATTCTCAATTTTAAAAGAGCTACGAAAGTGGATCAAATAGTTCTATCTGATGTTAATTGATTATTTTAAGATGAAAACCTTAATCAATTATGATTACTTAAAATAATTTTCATTTATAATTTATTAACTTTAATAATTTGAATAATATAATTGTCATAAACCTTAATTGATTGTTCAAGCCATCATAAACAATAAAAAACTCATTTAAAAATGAACAGAAATGGATTTTGAAATCAAAGACATCGGCTTTAGGTCAAAATCGTGATTTCCTTTTAAATAAATATGTACGTATTTTTCACAAACTGCTTTTCTCTCTTACATAAATTTAGATATATATATGTGTGTGTGTACACGGTGTATATCTTATGATAGCTAACAAATCAAGTTCAAGAAACTAGAAAGAAAGTTTTTACTTTTTTACACTAATCTGTCAATACCGTAAATTAATGCTTTTACAGTAAAGATAACTTGATTACTTGACATCACATTATACGTTCCTACTATAAAGTCTTGTGAACATTGTTATCATTACATTGCTTATAATTAGAGGGATTGTTCATTTTTTTCAACCTATATCATAAGAAATCTTTATAAAAAATGGAAAAATTATGATTTTTGTGACAGAAAACACTTAAAGAAGAAGTTAAAAATTTTCAGTTATTTTTCCAAGAATTTATTTAAAATTTAAAAAATTTTTAGTCTCTTGTTAAAAATAACCAATTTCCAAGATTTTATGCCACCCATACGAACCCTCTTCTACCGTTTATCAACTTTACATATAGATTCATTTTTATACTATTGTTTCTCATCTGAGCTCATACGAAAAACGATGCCATTAAAAGATTCGTAAAATGCCAAATGAATTTTTTAGGAAATCATATTTCAAGATCTGATAGAACGCTTAAGTTTCAACTTAAAAGCTGAGAGATGAGTCCAGATATCTTCGATAAATTGCCTTTACATTCATGTTGCTCATGTGACAAAGATCTATGAAAAATGTGATGCTGCATCTTTTATCACAGTTAACAAAACACTGCTTCTCATGGAAAAACGACACAAAAAACTTCCTCAAAAATACATCATGCATTGATCCACATTACTTTCATGTAATACAGTGCATTAGAGTATTCAGATTGCATGGACTGAAGAAAATCTCAAAATTATCTGTGCAAGAACTCGAGATCGAATAATATTTACAAGATTCACGACTGCATCAAGCAATTGTTTCTTACTCAATGCAGATTTACACCATGCATCATGATATATAAAATAATGCAGAAAAACAAGATTGTTGTCAAGAAGGATAATTTTGATTACAGTCCAAGAAATCCAGATTTTTTTTGTCATGTTTGGTGTTTTACATTGGTCATAATGTTACATATACTTTCAAAGCTAAAAGCCCTTCCTAAAATTTACGAAAAATATTGCATCCTGTTGTAATTCCCTCTAAAATACCCATGCACGCTAAATTTCAACAATTTTCATCAACCTCTTATAAATAACTCTGAGAAAAATTATTTTTATCAGCACTTTCATCTATAGCTATGGAGCAAAATTTAACTGACCAATATTTGAATAAATATGTCAAATTTTTATCGATGACTTCTAATCTAGAAGTTAGCGTTTTTCGTGATACGCTTAATCTCAAAATTATTTTTCTTGTCTGGACATAAAACATCGCTAACTTAGTGCATGCTTTGTTTAACGAATTCCCCATCACTGAGACTTTAATTTTAGAAATACTGTACACTACAATGTAACTTGCATGTATAGCTGCTTCTTGAACACTGTTTAACTTCTTGAAAAATTTGTCGTCCAAATAATTTTTTGCAGACTTTCGGCATTTTTTAAAATTTTTATTTTGTACGTTGTTTCGAAACTGGAATTTTAATAATTAGATGTGAAACGAAGGGAAATCTTATATTCTTTGAAGACTGCTGCAGCTTCACTGCAGATGAGACACAACTGATTTATCTTTTACAACTGTAAAAAACATATCCAGGTCAATTCATCGTTAAAAGCACGATATTCTGAATCACAATTCTTTCTCTTCACATTTTTAAGTATTCATCAAATGACTCAATGACTCCGAACCGCGATGGCCTAGTTGGTTAGTGCATATCTCGCTTTACCGGAAGGTGGTGAGTTCGAATCCCGGCTTACCAGATCCGTCGTGTTCACTAATGGCGATTGAGGTACGTAAAATATGTCGTGTTCACAATGTCCTCCACGTTAGGAACCAGGCTTTGGATCTTCTCTGCTTATAACTCTAAATTGGAATATACAGATGGTGCTGCCATCTATAAGCCAAAAGGCATACTTCACACTCGTAGGGAGGAGGATGCTCCGTTGTCTGACATCCTTCGCCCAGTCTCTGACGGGCGGGCTTGGCTTCGCCAAATGGCATATGTAACAATAACTCAGAGTAGGTTATAATTTTTCCAGTATTCACTATATGTCCACAATTTTTCCATACACAAATCACATTATATTAGAAATTGCGCCAAAAGAATAAGTCACTGACTGACATATAATAGGTATAATTCACCTAAATGCGTAGTATAATAGGTATGATTCCCAAAAAAAAAAAAATAGAGATAAAACTTATTGGCACCAATATTCAGCTATAAATATCAAAGAACTTCCATTTTTAACACTTTACCGATTGAAAGCGGTCTGAGCTTGCTATTAATGTAAATTTATGTTTTATAGAACAAAAATGATGAAAGTAAAAAGATCATAAGTCATTAGAAAAAAAATATTTAAACAAAATAGAAAAGATGGATAGATAAAATATATTATTTTTAATATGTCTCAACCCAGCAAATAACCGACAACTTAATTGACAGCATGGGAAGTCGATACCATTAATGAATTCAAGCAAGGGATGTGTATATTCTTTAAAAAAACTCTATATTTCTGTGACATTTTACCACATAAAACTTTAATCTTTATTTTTTTTCCCGAGAATGGACTTTTTTAGCGAGATTGCTTTTTTGTTCTTGTAAATCATTAATGCGTTTTTCTTATGTAAACTTCTGTTGCAATCAATATATACCCTTTTTGTGCACATCATTCAAATTTGGTGTTTCTACATTCATTTATTAATAAATTAGGAGAAAAAAACTGGTTGTTCCTTAACCTTTGGCTGCCATTGTATTGCAGAGCTTTCAAAGTATCCTTTATATATAGAAAACTACTCAATTTTAAAATTATTAGCAACAATTTAATAACTATAATTTTTTTACATTAAGAAATTCTAGTCACAATAATAATATTTCTCAACATTACATAAATATTTTTTGTTAAAGAATACAATCCAAGATAAATTTTAAAATATTTTAAATTGTAATGCAAAACAAGTTTGTAACATTTTTTAAATTAGAAAATCTAGCAAAACAGATTTCAAAACATAAATGCATCAAATTTTATAACTAATCACATTCAGGATTCATATAAACATAGTATCTTTCCATTAATCAATTCATTTTCTCAATAAAATTGGATGGATTACTAAAAATTATCAACTTTCTTTTTATAAATATTATCTATTTATATTCTATAATAATACTTATTTTTATAAGATTTCTATAGCAATTTTAAAATGTACACTGTATTTATTTGCAAAATAATATACCTAAGAATTTAGATAACTAATGTTAAATCTTGACTTTTCCATTATAAATATACATTAAGTAAAATTCAACAATTAAAATTCCACATAAATTCTACTTCAATTGGAAAAATATATGTTAGCCTTTAATTAAGAATTTTTATCAAGCAATGTAGTTTCACAAAAGTTTATTAAGTTAAATCCACTGCTCAGCAGTCATCACACACAAATTCAAAGGGTTAACTATATACATCGAAGAAGTCATCTTTTATTTTTCTGGCAAATTTGATGTGAATTTTTATAATTTTAACATACAACCTAAGACTATACAATTCAAATGAAACCTGCATTGTATAATTCTGAAATTAGTAGATATGAGCACTTAGTGTTCAAATGAAGCTTACTAGTAAGCCACATGCATGATTATTAGGGTATTATTTGTTATTAAGTGTTATGACATTGAAAAGAAAAGTAGATAATTAGAAGAAAAAATAGATGGAATTTTTAAAAAATGTCTCTAACAGCATATGAATTTTAAATAAATTTCTTTTATTAGTTTTAAGAAAATCCAAGGCACATAGAGGAAAATTAAAAATGTAAGAAAATTTAGATGATCTACACTCTGAACAAAAATATATTTTAAAATATCTGAGCAATAGAATTATAAATTGCAGATACTATTTAGTTTACAAATAAAAAAAAAGTTAACACTTTTTTTGATAATAAACAATTGAACAATATATCTACAACTCATAATTACAAATAAAAGTGAGAAACTGCAATGGCTTGGTTGATTAGTGTTGTTCTCATTGTCAGAAGGTAGTGGGTTTGAGTCTTGATTTAATCAAAGATCTGCCATTTTCACTATGACAATAGATTGTGTCACTTTTCACCTGGTCTACATAGCAAGTACCGATGGAGGTGGCAGGTCAATCATTGGAGATCTTTTTTATTTCTGCTTGGTTTTTGCTTCTAAATTACAAATACTTCCATTCAGCAGCAGCAGCAGTTTCCATTTAAGAGGTAGACCCTTTCTCAGAGATAGCTATTCCCCCCCCCCAATAACTTTTATCCATACTTTAATATTTTTATAATCATTTGAAATGTGACATTCTCTCTCTTAATTTGTTTACTTTCATCAATTTACATAAGATCCACTATAATATACATGTTACGAAATAAATGACTAATGATAAATTTTTAAAAACTGGCTTTGTTTTAAAATAATATTTTTGATAGAAATAAAGTATAAGATAAATGTTTTCAAAGTTATATTATTGATTTGTATTATTACTCATTGTCATTATTAAAAATGACCATAAGTGAAAAATATGAATGAGATAAATATAGATTTTTGTCTTTCAAATCTTATATATTGGGTTGGCAACTAAGTAATTCCGAATTTTTTTAAAAAAATCAAAGACAATTTTTTCATGGAACTAAATAAACTTTATTCTGTAATATATTGCCCATTTTGATCAATGACCTTTTGCCATATTTCAGACAGCATCATAATTTCACATCCATAAAACTTCTGGTTTTTATTAGCAAAAAACTGAATCAGGTACGATTTGACATCATTATTATTGAAATTTTTACCATTCAAGAAGTTTTGTAATGAACGAAACAAAAAGTAATCAGATGGTGCAAGGTCAGGACTATATGGTGGATGTGGCAACCAAGGTCCAATAATTTTTGCCGAGTGACTAAAGATGTGTGTGGAATTGCATCATCATGATGGAATACAATAACTTTTCGATTTGCCAATTCAGGCCGCTTTTCTTCAACTGCATTGTTTAATTTTGTTAGTTGTTCAATGTAGACATCAGAATTGATCGTTCATTTGAGCGGTAAGAGTTCAAAGTAGACAATTCCTTTGTAATTCCACCAACTGATAACAAAACCTTCTTTTGATGAATATCAGCTTTTGATATTGTTTGAGTTGGATCACCTGGCCAGCTCCACGATATTTTCCGCTTGATATAGTTGTAAACAACCCATTTTTCATCGCTAGATATCAGTCGTTTTAAAAATGAATCATTTTCATTACATTTCTTTAGCAAATCGCAGCTGTTAATGCATTGTGTTAAATGCGTTTTTTTTTTCAGTTCATGAGGAACAAATGCATCGAGTTTTTGAACATAGCCAAGTTGTTTTAAGTGATTTTCAATGCATGTATGTGATACATGAAGCTTCTCTGCAATCTCACGTGTTGTACTATGACAATCCGAATCGATTATTGCTTTGATTAGGTCATCATAAACTTCAACTGGACGACCAAAGCGTTTTTCATCTTTGAGTGAAAAATCATCAGAAAGAAATTTGGCAAACCAATTTTGACACTGTCATTCTTTTAAGGCGTTACCATAAACAACACATAACTTTTTATGAGATTGCGATGCATTTTTCCCTTCGCGGAAATAAAAAAGCAAAATATGACGAAAATGTTCCTTCTTATTTTCCATTTTTCAACAAACATCAAACGAAAACTACGTAACCGATCTAAAAACTTTTTTACTGATTGACAGCTGAATTGCCAACTATCAAATAACAAAATGCATTTTACATTTGCACTATGTCGGCAAATCTAAAAATTCAAACCAGCTATAAGTGAAATCCGCAATTACTTAGTTGCCAACCTAATATATTGCCAACTTTTCCCCATTCCTTTTAGAAATATTTTCTATACTAAATTATGCAACCTGAAATATTTTTATTTCATTTTATTATTTGGTAAGGAGACCAAAAAGCACAATGAAAATTTAGACCCAAAATCAACAATAATATAAACTTCCACAAAAATATTTCTATTTGACAATACAAGTCACATAATTATGTTCTTAATTTTAATCATAATTATTACAATTAAAAATTAAAAAGTTTCATAAAAATATTTTTATTTCATTTCAATAAGAATGCTACAAAATTAAATTTATATAATAGTACAATGAAAGAATTATATACAATAAAGAACAATGGCATTAATTTTAATTATATTTTCATGCATAGAGTTCAGTTTCTCCATTGTGTAAAAGCTGATGAATTTGTCTGTCCTCCACTAAAAGAGAAAATAAGTTTCATTCTTGGATTGCTAAAGTATAATTATATATAATGAACATTTATGTAGAATAAAATATTTAAAAAAAAAAAAAAAAAAAAAACCCTGTAAAATTGAATATTTTTTTTTTATACAAAACATGTATTCTACTGTATAACACAAATTTCAAGAATTCTTCACATATTTACATGAAGGATAAGCCTTTTTTAATTATATATATCAGTCAAAAAAATATACATTAGTTGAAGCTCATTCATTTCATAAAAATTTAATTTATTGGATGCCGTGAATTATTATCAAAAATTATGTTATCAAAATTATGCACTTACAACAAACATAATTATAATAAATTTAAAAAAAATAATAAACTGATAAATACATTTAATATTTTTTCAGTTGATTATCTTACAAACTAACACAATTTTAATGAAATGAATATTATTTCTAGCATGACATGTAGACTTTGGTATGCACATTAATAAAATGTATCACCCTTCCACTTTTAAATAAGACATGACAACACATATATTATTTTAGACATTTTTTTTTACAAATAAATTTACTTTAACAAAATGCAATCCACTTTAAAATTTCCTCACATTTCATTCAAAAAACATTAATATCTATTTTTTTATACTACTAGACTTGAATTTAATTCAAATACAGTGTTAACATAATTTTAAACAAATATTTTATTTAAATTAAGAAAAATTAAAAAATATCATTTATTAATTCTTATATACACTTAATAGATAATTTCTAATGTACATAAATACAAGTACCTTAGGAAAGCATAAAAAAAATCTATCCTTTAAACTTGATTCAATCAACATAAAAATTTATTTTAAATAATACATATTTACCTAGGGCTCCCAAAATTAGATGCAGAACCTATGCATAAAAAATATAAAATAAATTTGATGGAAATATTAAAAAAAAACTCTGGTAAACAATTACAAGATATTAAATTGTACTTGGTAATAAATATGAAATTAAAAGTAGTAAAAATACTAGAAAATAAACTTTAATTTAAATAAAATACTTGATTAAATATTTAATTTATAGAAAATTAAATAACAATTTTGCTTCATTTTATTGCAAATAAAAACAAATTTTCTGAAAAAATTTATCATAGTAAAATATGCAATTTAATATAAATAGTAAAACAAATTTAATACACTTGTACACAATACTTAATATGTATTAAATAAGTAGAAAAAAGCGTATTAAATATGACAAAACGAAATTTATTGAATGCATGCAATAGAATTTCTAAATAAACATTTAAGCAAATAATTCATATAATTTAATTACTGAAAACTTTGACATTTAAAGAAAAAAAAATACTTTAATCAATTTATAAATTATGCATTTGAATGTAATTTAATTAATTATATTTTAATAAATAGTTAGGAAAATATAAAATAATGAAATTTAAAAAAATATAATAAAATAAAAGAAAATGCATACCTCCAAAAGTGGAACCACCACCAAACATTGAAGAATTACCAAATGCTGACTGTTGTTGCCCAAATCCAGTTTGTGGAGTATTTCCAAAGGTGGGTGATTGAGAAGCTAAAGATCCAAATGTAGGTGAATTGGCAGAGGCAAAACTATAAAAAATTGAATTGTTTAGCAAAAATTTATAATGAAGTAAATAAATTTCTGTGAAATTAACCTAGATGTATTTCATTGTATCCTTAACCTAAAATACTGTTACGTTTATTTCTCATTGGCACACATTTAAAAAAGGGAATAAATAATAAACCATTGTTTCACACATAAAAATTCCAATATTTTTAAATGCCTTTTAAAAGAATGAATTTTTCTTTTAAAGTTTGAACAGGAAATATAAAACTTGTTAAATTTAAAATGACTAGCAAAAAATGCATATCAATATGTTTTAAGAATTCATGTGGCCCATATTTCAACACTTGATAATTTCATTTAAATGTAATTTCCGGGTAGACTTGTAAGAAATTATCTTTAAAACTACACATCAAAATTTTAAGCATCTTTTATGTTAAAATGTTTCACTTTTATCAAAATAGTGAACAGTTTAAAACATTTTAAAATAAATAAATGACTCTTTCCAAAGATCAATTTTCTTTACCAAAAACTTTATTGTTGATAGTTATTTACAAAATAAAGACTGAATACATTGTAGGACACACTTTTCAAACAGTGAAAAAAAATGTTTCCTTTCTTAATATTTCTGAAAACTTTCTTTTCAAAATAACAATACAATATTACATCACAAAAAGCAGAATAAAAAGTTTATATATTATATAAATATTTCATCAACTCCAAAGGAGAATTTTTTCTCACACAAATGTTTGATTTATGCATCTTTCAACAATTTCAGTAATTGGAAATTTTCAATAAAAACTTATTTTTTGTCATAGTCAGAAAGTAGTTTATTAAACAGACAAACAATTAATTTGGAATTCTTAGAAGACATTTTTCCCCCATGAGAAATCAATTTTTTTTCCCTAGTTTGTTTTTCTGCAATTTTGAGGTCAATTTGTAAGGTAAAATTACTTCGTTATATATATATATATATTTAATCAACTGCTAGAGAATTTTTCACATTTGAATGTTAAGTTATGAATTTAAACACTTCTGCAATTAGAAATTTTTCATAAAAAATTTACTTTTTGTCACATTTAAAAATTAACTTATTCAATAAAACAAAGATTAGCATTATATTTTTTTAAGATTTTATTATATTTTAACACACAAGAAATCAATTTTTCCTGTCATTTTGGGAATATGTACTATTGACTTTAAAATGAATGAACCTGCTTTGAAATTCAGCAAAAAAAGTTCAATTCAGACGCTATTTAATATTTAATAGAAATTTATCATCCAATGTTATAAATCTTAACCATTTAACAGTATTTTCTACTCTCATTGCTCTTTTTCAAACTTTGGAAGCAACTTTTATTTTCAAAGATTTAGAGCTTAATGATTAACTTAATCAAGATTATTTGCTACAACAATAATATTACCATTTACTACTTAAATACTTTTGCATTTAAAGTCGTATATACTTTTAACGAGTTTAAAGTTGTATATACTTTTAACAAATAAAACTACTCAAAGCCTTATTTTAGTTGTACATAAAATTTTCTGGTTTGCACAGGCAAAGAAATAAATGTATTTAAAGTCATATATATTTATTTAACAAATAAAAATCACTCAAAGCATTATTATTGCTGTATACAAAATTTTCTAAATTGCAAAGACAGGGAAATAAATACTTTTTTTAAGAAAGAGAAATGTAAATAAATTATTTGGGTTAAACATCTTAAAAAATCCTTTGTTATTTTAACAAGAACAAATTACAAAAAAATATCAAGAAAATTTTTTTTACCTCAATATGAGGATTTTCCAACAAAAATGAGCATTTGTTTTAGTTTTGCATCATAACACCTATAGAATGTTTAAACAGATAATTATTGGATAAACATACCTTGAAAAATTAGAAGACTGTTGTGATGAGCCAAATACTGATCCTAATGCATTGCCAGATCCAAATGAAGGAGGACTGCCAAATGTTGGTGGGCTACCAAAGCTTGGGGCTGCACCAAATGCCGGTGCTGTTCCAAAACCACCTAAAAAATATAAAAATGAACAGAATTTCTCATACTGTATGAAATATTTTTTCCATTCATTTTAATTTCAACACAATATTTGTAGTACTTATTCACTTGCCTTTATAATATTCCCTATATCTTCATTAAGTGCTTAAAACCACATATTTCTTAACAGAAAATGATATTTCAATTTTTCTACACAACATTTCAAATCAACATTAAAAAATAAATAAAACCATTCTAATTCAGTTTTTTTCAAAATTTAAATAATGAATCATGCAGAAATGTTTAAACTGTCATAATAAAATGGACAAATTTCTAAACAAATAATAAAACTATTAACTTCAACAATAATAAATTTTAAAAAAGTTATTAACTGACTTTTTTTTCAGATGGTAATTATCACTAACTAGAACAATTGGAAATTTGAATACACCTACTGTTGTACTTTTAAAAGCAGAATTAAAAGAAACTTATGAAAGTACACAATAATATGAATATTTACTGATAAACAATTATATCAGATAATACACAGCATATTTTCATTTTGGAGAAGATAATACTAAAGTAATGTTTTTACACCTTTGAATAATCCAAGTACAAAATGTGAACAATGTTAAATTTTAAATAGAATTATTACAAATAAATATATTCTTAAATTTTTAAAGTAAAATACACTACTGATATTAAACTTAAATAATAAAAGAAAATTTTTTTTATTTTTAAATATATGTAAAAAATCAAAAAGCTCAAAGGAAAATTTAAGAAAAATTGACTTAGGATATCATAAACAATGAAAAAGTAAATTGTAGTAATTTAAATTATTCTAATTAATTAATATTGTAAAATAAAAAAAATTAAAAAAAAAAACTCTATAATGATAAAAAATTCTAGCCAATTTTCATGCAAGGAAATTAAAATTCTTTTTTTAATTTTATGAATTAATAAAATAATGAAAAGTGTTAAATAAAAGTTAGCAAAAAGAAAATAATTTAAAATAACAATGATGTTGATGACCCCTTCCTGTGAAAGGGGAAAAAAAAAAAAATTCCAACTTTTCAACAATATTCAACTTTTTGAGATCTGGCTAAGTGTTTTCGAGTGCTATGTTAATTAGTCTCTTTATTTATCACATAAATTTGAAGTACAAATTTAATCCCTGGGTGGTGCTTGAGGACAGATATAAGGACAGGAGTATTCAGGCTTGCACTTATCTACTCAAATATCAATGCCATGGCAAAGTTTTGGACCAGGCTGTCACTTGTGATGAAAAGTAGATTTATTTCAACCCAAGCCAAAAAAAGAAGTTGCTCTGCACTAGTGAGCCCATCAGTAGGTGCACAGCACAATTTGACTGATCAAAAAATATTAATTCCAATCAAGGGTTTAGGTAAATGCCGACAAATGCAATACCTACAATTAAATTAAGAGCCTAAAATATGAGAAGAAGAGTTACAAAAGCTACGATTATAAATTTTTATTGCAGCAAAAGTTTAAAAAACTAATGATATATCAATAATTATGCATAAATAAAAAATAACAAGTTAAGTTTATTAATAACAAGGATGATAAAAAAATCATATAAAAGAATATTAAATACTGATGTCAGTTAAAAATATTTCATTTTAAAAAATTTATTGCAATTACTAGCAAAAATAAATTAACTATAATACCAAAGCTTACTCAGTAACATTTTAAAACAATAGGAAATAATAAAAATTTACATTATCGGCTATTGGAGGTATATGAACATGTCATCAGCCTTCATGATTCTCCAAACTTGCCACTCTTAAACACTGGCAATATGCCCCCTTTGAGGAATAGGCAAAGGTATATACAGTCATTACCGATCCAAGTTTTAATCCAATAAACTAATGATACTAGATTAGCAAAGTATCATTATTTTAGTTTCATTAGCAATAAAAAAAATAAGAGTTACACATTTAGGATAGCAATATGCTGTTAAAACACCAGAAAAATGAGCTGAATGGAAATAATACAAATATTTTTAAGATAAAAGATTTATATGTAGGCCAAAGAATTATGTATAGACCAGCACTAAAATGAGAATTTGAATGCACTGGACATATATGTCTAATTTGTACTGGGATTTAATATATATATATATATATATATATATATATATATATATATATATGCTTTTTATCTGGTAGGATAGCCCTAGTATTATCCACAGAGTACATCTGAAGAAAAATAAAACTATTGACAATAAAGTATACAGCAAGATGCTTGCCCATTTTGATGCTGCTATCAATCTACTGTTACAAATATACACCAACCTACAATTGATGAACTTTAAAGCAGTACCTGTACTGTTTCAAAGCAGATGTACTGTAAATGTGATCTAATTTCTGACTCAATGCTGAAGCATTTAAGTGCAGTTATAGCTACTAAAAGTTTTTGTTTTGGTTACTTATTTCTCTGAATCTACACTTTTATATTTCCTGAAAATTCAATAATTTGTTATTTTAAGTAAAAATATTTGGCTAATAAATATCAATTTGTTATAAGCATTACTTCTTGGTTAAATAATTTTAAGTGCCAATTGTAGATACTGCAAAGCAAAATTATAACTGCAGTTGTTATACAAACTAAAGCACAAAATAAATATGATATTATACATAGTAGAGTTTACACATAAAACATACCTTATAATTCAGATACACAAATTAACAATACAAATACTACACAATAGTATCTTCTGAAAATTAACAATCAATTCAATTTTTCAAGTAGGAAATGTACATTTTGAATAACAGTTACCTGATTTTTGAGGAGTTTGTTGTTGAAAAGCAGCAAATCCTGATTGAGCAACTGATCCACCACCACTACTGAAACTACCAGGTGTGAAACCGCCTGTTTTGACTCCAAATGCAGAGGTTCCTGAGGATCCAAACACATCTACAAAATTATGAAGTTATGTAGTAAAATTACATCAATATTTTATGTATATATATATATATATATATATATATATATATATATATATATTGATTTTTGATCTATACACACACAAACATATATCCTTGCAGTAGAAATCACTTAAAAATATGAAATATATAAATATAAAATTAATTAAAATCCAAAATCGAGAAGGTGATTCACAAGAAAAAATAGACCAAAAATGAATCGAGAAAAATACTTTGATTATATATATATTTACTTTTTATTTTATGAATAAAAGAAAATGATTGGTTTGACAAAAGGCAACAAACAAAAATTAACACATTTTCAGCATTCTATTTATTTAAGTTCAACTCTTGATGAAAAATAAAAAAAATCAATTCTTTGTACTGTTTACAAGTAACTGCCTCTAAAAGCGTTTGACATTACAGATTGAAAGAATGTTAAACATCACATTACATGTGTTTAAGTCGGTTTAAAATGTATTACTGCATGAGCTGAAATATTAATAATTGAAATTTTGATTATTCTTATAAAAATTACCTCAATTCTTATCAATTTGCCATTAAATTTTCCTTTAATTTCCTAAAAAAATTTATAACTAACTAGACTGATCAGTAACAAATTATAATATCTGATCTATATTTAAAATACAATAATAAACTTGATTTCCAAAAAACTCTTTAAATTCAGGAAATTTACTCACTAGAATCTAGATATCATTGCTATCAATGTAGCATATCAATTTCAATTCAAAATGAAATTTAATAATGCACTTATATGTTTAGCAAGATTCTTTAAAATCATGTTTAAACAAATTAAAATTTCTTATTAAATTTAAGATTGTGTGAAAGCAATATAGTTTGGAAGCTTTAGATAAAATTGCAGGAAATATTGATAACATACACAATCCAAGTCTTGAAAATATGGCAAGACACTAGACAAAATTTCACTTTTATTGTTGTTAAATAATATTTATCAGTGAATTATAATTTAAATTAATGCATTTATGTTCTTTATTCAGTATCTTGAAGTATTTAAAAAACCAGAAACATAAAAAGAGCACTGAAATTAATAAGAGGATGTAGGAGAATAACACAAAAAAAAAAAAAAGTATACAGAGACCAAATAATTTGAATAATCAAATAATATTTTTACTTTATGAATCACAGTAAATAAAATTTTAAAATCTTCATAAAAATATGCTTATATCTTTCAAGCACACAAGATATAAAATACGTAATGAATATTTGAAAATAAACTTTTTTAAATTATTACTTGATTCAGAGCTATCTTTTACTAAACTTCCCATCGCAAATACATTTTTGGAAGCATTCTCTTCAGATGGCTTGTTACCAAGACCAGAAAAAAAAGATCCTTGACCAAAAGCACTAATACCAGTTTGTTGTCCAAAACCAGTGCTAAAAAGATTAAAAAAAAAGCTATAAGTAGAAAATAAATATAAGCATATCAAACACAAATATACAGAGATAAAGATTGTTATTTAAATATTTCAATTAAAATATTTACTCGCAAAGGAAATGAACATAGAGGAGAAATTTAAATGCATAACTTTACTTTGACATACTAATCTGAAGTTAAAATTGCTCTTTATATAAAAGGAAACTGAATTAATTTTTAATTCAGACAAAAAGACATAATGATAACATATTTTAATCATATCCGCGAGTTTTAAATAATGTTAACCTATAACAAAAAACAATATTAAAAATAACAAAAAATTATTTTTAAAAAAATGAAAAATAATTTTAAGAGAATAAATGAAATTTTTCTACTTTAAATTAATTTTTAGAAAACAGTTATATTTAATAAAGATTGTAGCATAGCATAGAGGCAAGGCAATTGATGGCAAATCTTAATTTAAATTATTTCAATTTATTTATGAGAATAAATTTTAATGTATACATAATTTTTATACAACTTTCAAAACAAACATGACTATACAATTAGCAGACACCCCCAAAAACACACTTCCAATGTACTATCCCTCTGAGAACAATCACCCCAATAATAAAAAAGGAAACAAAAGCATAGCTTGGAGGGAAGCAGAGGGCGGCATATTTTAGTGTGTACACGCTATTCAGAAGGTTTGCCTTTGCTTCTTAGAAAATGTTCCTTTTTATACCTTTTAACATTACCATATATTGCTAATAATTTTCAGCTCATCAGAAGAAAAACTTTCGAAATGTTATATTTAAAAACCCTTATCTTAGGTTTATATTAAATAAAAATTATCTTCAAGTTTAGTTAATAACTCAAGCATATGCTAGATGGTCTTTTAAAATAATTAAAAACTGCTTTGTATACCATATCAGGATATGGTATTTATAGTATACACTTTTCTGAACAAATTATAAATGACTTCAAAGTAAATAATCTAAGTAAATAAATTTTACACAACAATGTCATGCAAATAAAAATATTCTTTAAAATTGAAAACAGAGGGGAAAAAAATTTTAATTTGTGTCAAAAGAATGATTAATCAAAATTAGATTTATTTTTCAACATTAAAAAAATATTAAAATTTGGCAAAACTAGTAATGAAAGTAGTTGCAAATGTGTAAACATTTCCACTAAAATTAAACGTAACAAGAATACTATATGATTTAAAGTAAATGCCATCCAACAATTTCTTGTATCAGTACAAATAAAGTTATATTTAAAAAATTAGAAAATTTTATTTTAATAATCCTCTTAAAAATATACATGAAGTGAATGTATTTGTACACAATAAATATGATGATTTGTTCAGAGAAAACTAATTTTGCAAATATACAATAATTCTTATAAATGCCTAAAAATTAGTTTTGTGTGTGTGTGGGGGGGGGGGACAGAATTATTAAAATCAATTTAATTTTTATCAGATATATTTAAATATTGTCTTAAAATACCTTATTGTGATATTTTCTTTATAGTTTGCTAATTTTTAATTTAAATCATGTTAATTTTTAAGGGCACATATGGTAAACATAGGAAGAAGAATTTGGTTCACTTTAAAGAATTTCAAATTATAAAATTTGATCAGTTAAATTTTCTAGCTATTAATTTTTATCCTTTGTTTAAATACATAAATAAAAAAGAAAAAAATTACAATTTAAGTCTGAAATTTAATTTTAAAATTTAAATAAGTAATCCTAAAATTTCTACAATGAAATAGCTACCTAAAATTACTACATTGAATTCATAACAACAATAGACAGAAATGTACTATCAGTAAATATATGGAAGCATAAAAATTTTATTTTAATATTCAAAACTATTTTAATTCGTTAAAAAATTTTACAATAAATTTAACAGACATGCATATTTTAATATCTATAAGAAAAGTTATAGCATAGCTTTTGAAAAGCATAATGTATTCATAAAGTTCTTTTTAAAAATAAAAAATTCATTAAACAATACCACTTGTTATCAAATTTCTAGGATAAAACTGAAAATTCGTGAAATAAAAGTCCTGGTTTATTAATGTAAAATAACCAACAGTACATTTCATTTGCATTTTAATAATTTTTACCAACATTACATTCTAACTATTTTCAGAATATGTAATAGTTTTAATAAAAGAGAACAGGATGAAAATTTACATTGGACTATTAAAAGTAGAGAATAAATGTAAAAGCAATAACTGCATTCATTCGCTTTGAAAAGTTTTGAAGAAATAATCAATCCATATAAAGATACAAAATACCAATGTGCTTATAGGAAAACATAAAAAAATGAAAATAAATATATTTCTTGATTTTTAATGTGAACATTGTTTATATACATCCAAATCTATGTAAGTTGTATATTCATGAATACATATATTTAAATCTTAAAACATTCCATTAGAAACAGACATCATTTGCTTTCAAACTATGTTTCATTTCATATGTAAATAATACTAAAGAAGTAAAATTCAGATCCTACTCTTTCCATTGTATTTGCTCATAAAGTTAATCATATACATTGTTTTAAATTTATACTTCTTAGATACAACAAAATACGATATTAAAATATTTACTAAACTTTAGTTGAATGAATAAGAAATAATTTTTTAAAAAGGCAATAACAATAACCATTTTGTTAAACTGTTACTCATAACACAATTTTTAAATGGGTCTATTAAACAGACAACTAAATAAATTGAGCTAAATTTATAACATATTTTAACTAACAAAAATGTACTTAAAAAAAATAAAATTTCATCTTTTGCCCTTGTATTAAACTAAATTTGTTTGTTAAATTTATTCTACATTAAAACACATGAAGGATTTAGACTATCAGAAAATAAGGATTAACACTACTTTTTAGCTAAATTTGCAGTTTTAATAAAGATTCATGATTATAATAACATTGGGCAAGAATGAACATCATATTGGAGTATATTCTTACAATCTCAAAAATATAGTTGCTTCAAAAGATCTGCTTTGACTTCATAAAAGCATAAAAAATAGTATTTCATATAAAAAAAAACATGTGACATTCAATGCTCAGTATTTATAAATATTTAAAATATTTGACAAATTAATGGACGCATTAAAATAATGTTACTTATACCATATATAGATAATAAATAGATAAAAATACAGCTTTGTATTATATACAATCATAATCTTTGGATTTTTGTTTTAAGCACATTCTAAGAACTTGCAGCCCATGTGCTGAGAACATTATGTTTAATGGACATTTCTGTCAGATCATTAGCAAATTAACTATAGACAAAAATCTGTGATACCCATTAAGTAATAATGGGTATGACAGATTTTTATCCATAGTTAATTTGCTATTGAACTGACAGAAATGTCCATTAAATATAATGTTTTATATAAGTTTTAAAAGAGAAAAATGATTTAGCATCATAACAAAGTTTCTCTCCCCCTTCTATGTCGGGACAGCGGCCTTAGTGATCATGAGTCCTCTGACAGCCTAATAAAAATTAGCCTTATTGTGGAAGTTGTAGGGTAAACAGTTAAAAAAAAAAGAAAGCGCAGGACAGCTTGTCAAATGAATAAAGTTTATAAAAACTCCTGTGGACACAAGGTACAGTGGGGCATGTTGATCACGCTGATACAGCTTAAATGTCCTTGGAGAAAGTAATGTTCAGTCAAAATTCTGAAACTGGGTTTGAAAATAGAGTATGGAACCATCATAACAAAGTATATATCAAATCAGAAAAAAAGAATCTATCAAAAACTTTTATCAATGCATTTATCAGAATCCAATGAAATTTTATGTTTATCACTCATTATCATTTTTACATGATATTGTAAAAAAATTAAGAGCAATTGTGAAGTTAAATAATGATGATTAATCAGTTATCTTATAAGTAATTATAAGTTTATTAATATTTTACCAGACAATCAAATATGTGTCACCAAACAGATTACTTGCATTAACTGTAACTTAATTTTAAATTTAGTTTCTTTTTCAAGAAAGCCTTTTGACATGAAAAATTTTATCCCCATTTTTAGTTACATTTTAAATTAACCATCATATTTATAAAATTTTAACAATACCAGTATTTTACTATGTCATACAAATATAAACTAATGCATTTCATCATTATAAATAAATATTTCTTAGGCAGAAATAAAAAACTTAAACAACTAACAATATGAAACAGATTAATTAATAAAATATAATTAGTAAAAGATGGAAAACTTACTTATTCTGAGGTGACGTAGGTTGTCCAAATGTATTACTTTGACCAAAGACAGATTTTGCTAGTCCAAATGATCTTCACAAATGTAAAAGTTATAGGTGAAAATGAATGTTTTATTACATCATGTATTAGAAGAAAATTTTTTCAGATATAAGATTATGAATGAATGTATGGAAAACAAAATTTAATAAATCAAATATAGAACTGGGAAAGAATATTAAACACATTTTCCATTATCAGTTTTCAGTAATAAATTGGTTTGTAAATATGTATATTTTAATACACACATTAATAAACCAATTTCATTAACTAATGTAATTAAATACATATATAGTTTTCCTCTTTCAATAACAAGCAAGCTCTTTTAATAAGCCTGGAAGTGGAAGCAATATTTGTATATTTTATAAATATTTTAATAGCATTTAACACATTAGGACTTTTAATACAGTTAAAAATTCATATGATACTGTATTTTCAGAAGTGTAAAAAGCAAAAGCATTAAAAATTCTCTTAAAATTTTAATAATGAAAACAAAAATATTAGCAAATTTATATATACTTTTATTGAACATAATAAAGATGCTATATATGAAAACCATGTTTTAATTACCAGTACGAGAAGTTTTGAAAGCGAAATATAAAGCGAATTTTTAATTTATCCATGAAAATAAGATAGGATGAAAAGATAGAAAGATAAGCAATAGGTATGAAAAATACATAATGTTAAATACATAAAATGATGGTAGTCATTGTTTATGTAATCATTATCTCAAATAATTTACTAACAAAATTAACAAACAAACACTTTTGATGATTTTCGGCATTACAGCCACATAAATATCAATGTATTTAAATAAAAAAAAATCAAATATATTGACTTCAACAGTAACATATATTCAGCAATATGCTCATTATTTTTAAAAAAGCCTAACAAGAACAATGTAATGGGTGTTTTATAAAGGATAATAGACAGAGTTAAAAACAATGGTTGAAAATCTTATTTTAAAAAATAAAACCTACTTTGTCAATAATGATTTAGAAATCAATTAAAATTAAGTGAAAATTTAATAATAACTCCCAAATTTTCAGAAAATGATTCTTGCAGAAGATAAACTTATATATTGATATTCTACACCATGATTTCTTTTGCACTTAAGATAGAAGTACAATAACACCATATCAAGTGTGACATCATAATTATTCTGGTAATTGAGCTTTCACAAAATTTATAGAATACAATAAGTTTCTTAGCTGCTTGGAAAAATTAGAGACAAAATTTCTGCCCTTACATAAAAATTTGGTCAATTTAAGGTGGCTGGAATATCAACCACATTATTAGAAAATCCATAGTGTTCAAGATTGAAATAATACATTGATTAGATTTACATCACAGATTATAGCTCATATATTATTTAAAAGTCAGTTACTCCAAATTGCAAAGCAACAAAAATTTCAATTGAGAAAGGAATTGAGTTTGAATGTTTTGAAATTTTGCATTAATTTAATGAATTACAGGGATTAGAAATGAGTCAAATATATAACAGATTAAAAGTGGTTATTCTATATATTTCCAAATATATAACATTATCTATATTTTCAAACTGAATGAGTGTTTTAGTAAATATTTAAAATCATAGTCAAGAAAATTGTTTTCACTTATCAAATTTTTTTATCAAAAAGTAAAATCTGCATAACTTTATATATTAAAAAATTTTCAAGACTAATTATGTGGGTGAGATTCATTCTTTTTAATGAAATCTATTTAATTATCATATAAAATGGCTACATTTCTGAGAAACTACAAAGCAATCAAAATACAATTATTGAAAAGAAAAATGAAACAGTATAAGCACAATAATGATGGTTAAATTATAAATAGATAGTGGATATCAAACAAAGGTAATATAGAAATGTGGACAATAGCTGACTCACTGCTGATAACTTTTGAAATTATAAAATGACTGCAAGCATTTTCGTTTGCTTTAAAAAAAAAAAAATCAATTTGTTAAATGACATGGTAGCTCATGAAAATTAATTTTATCATTAATCCCTTAATATTGCAAAAAAAAAAAAATAATAATAATAATAAATAAATAAATAAATAAAATAAAAAATAAAAGGTTTTTCTAATTTGAATTTTTAATTAGGCAAATAAAATTTATTAATAATAACTTTATAAAACAAGGAAAATCTCTTAATTATACCAAATTATTTACACAAAAATTTTAAAATAAATATATTCTTACCCTTGTGTCTCACCAAATGGTGATTTTCCAAATGTAAAAGAACCACTAGTTTGCCCTAAGAATCCTGAATTTTCAGAGGTACTACTCCCAAACATAGAAGATTGTCCTACAGAAGATTGGGAGAAAAAAGACCCCGTAGCTGATGTAGTCGTGGCTGAAGAAAGTGCATTTCCAAATGGAGATGGCTGTGCAAAAGTATTTTGCCCAAATGTCAATGTCTCAGTTGTTTTAGCAAAGAATGATGGAGTAGTAGACACATTCTCTACAGGTGGTTTTGTAAAAAATGACTGAGTAGTATTTGCTTCAGTAGTAGTTTGGCCAAAGAACGATTTTTGATTATTTGTAGCATTGAAAAAAGAGGACTGTGTAGTAGGAGGGGAAGTAAAAAATGATGTGCTGCCACTACTCTGACCAAATAAAGTTGAAACTGTAGTAGATGGAGGACTTGTAAGTGAAGAATTATCAATAGTGGATGATGGGGCAGAAGTAACAGGAGGTCCAAATAAAGATGGGGGAGAAGAAAGATTTGTAGTCTCAGCCAAACTGGATGATACTGATGTTGTTTTAAGATTAATTGCTTCTTGTTCTGAAAGGGGTATAGATGATGATGATACAGAAGAACTGGAAGTTATAATAGGAGGTGGTGTAGTGGTATTAGATTGTTCAAGTAAACTTGCATTTGTAGATTCTTTATTTGAGCTTGTCATCAAAGAAACTCCTTCATTAAGAGAAGAATTTGAGTCATTCTTAGCATCTAAGGTAATTACTTCTACATTTTGGGAATCTAAGGAGGACTTTGGCCCAAATAGAAAAGATGTAGTGCCTTTAGCTGCATTTGCACTAGAAACTGAAACCTGACCAAAGATAGAGGAAGTAGATGTAATAGGAGTATTTCCAGATTTAGTTTCAGTGGTTGTTATTAAACTAAAAGATGCTGTTGATGATGCAGCTGAAGTTGTTTCTGGCTTTGAAGAAGTTAGCTGAGAAAGCAGCAATGATGATCCAGTGGGATGTTGATTATTACTTGCTGTTTTAATATCTGATTTTTCAACTGAAAAAGAATTTGTTGGGCTTTTAGCTTCAGAAATAAAAAAACTTGATTGACTAGAAGCCACCTCATTTGCTTTAGAAGGTATATGAGTGTTTTCTGAATCAGAATTTGCACCTAATCCTTTATTATTCAAAGTATTTGAGGACTGAACTGTTGTAGGCTGTGATTTTGGAAGAGAACTGAGAGGAGTAACCTCAGATGATGCATCAGAATGTAAAGATGTACTTGAAGATGTTAAAAGATGTGTATCTCCATGCAAAACAGCATTTGATGAGATATTTTCTGTCTTTGTATTCAAGCTAAAAACATTCGTATCAGTTTTTGGTTGGTCAAAAAATGACAAAGTTTTACTTTCAGTTTTAAAAAATGAAAAGTTAGATGAACTTGTTTTAGGAAGTGCATCTGAAATACCTTTATTTGTAGTAAATGAAACACTCGGTATATTTGCCTCTGAAAAAGAATTAGAATTCGTAACACCACTTGAAATTGCTGGAACAAAAGATTTACCACTTTGAACAGCACTGGCATTATTATTAACAACACTTTTTGAAGTTGTTGATAATGGCTGGATAAAAGAAAAACCAGATTTCTCTGTTGTATTTGTGTTAGTTTTGTTTACCATAAAATCATTACTTTTAAAAACATTTTGCTGCCCAACGGACAATTTCTCTGAATTTGAAATGTTGGATGATTTTGTATTAAAATTTGAATTTGATTCATTCGATACATTTTTCAAACTAAAAGTATTTGCTGTTGAGTTGAAAGGCCCATCATTAAAAAAAGAATGCTTGGAATTAGATTTTTCATTCTGGTTATTATAATTCTTGAGTGATATTGGATGTGGATGATATACTTGATTTGGAGATGATTGCTGAAACAAAATTATTATACACAATTTAAGCATATAAGCAAAGTATAAGGAAAACATAAGAATCTGTTAAATTTACAGTTAATAACGCTAAACACTAGGATAAATAATTATGTTTAAATAAAAAATGAGGTCTAATATAACTTATAAAACATTTAATATGTAGTTACTAAATGCATTCAGATATGTTATGCATGTAGTAACTCAATAATTTTTTAGTAAAAACTACATTATACAGAAAGTACTACAACACAATGGATGCAGAAAACAATTTATATTATCCTTCAATTTCTATAAAAATGCATTTTAAAACTCAATCTAAAAAGGAAGATAGATCTATCTGAAAGATAACCGGAAATGATATTTTATGATATATTTTTAGAATAGATTTTTTTTTATTTATAGGATAAGAAATCATATTTAATTTGTGCATGGTCATATCATTCAGAATAATAACATACAGAAAAAATTTCTCAACTTATTTAAATATTGTTTGAATAATCAAGTAATATCTAGACATAAAAAGTAAATGGTTAAGTCATGCAAAAGAGTATACGTGACAACATAAATATATCTTTCTCTCCATAACTATATTTTTGCCGTGCACAAACTCTTTAACATAGTTAAATTATTGATTATTATTCATTTAAATAAAATGAAACTATTGTTCTTTTAAATAAAATGACAAAAAAAGAACAGAAATCAATAGTAGCCCTCCAAATTGTTTTAAGTACACTATTTATTAGTTTAAGTTGGAATAACTGCAGAGTTTTTCCCTCTCTCCCTAATCCCTATACCAGATTTTTATGTTTTATACACATTTTATCATAATGACATATGTGAATGATAAAAAAATTATTTAAAATTTTTCAGTGATCATTGTAATTGTGCATTGATAATCCATTTATGGATTGTAATATGTAGGAGAGCAATACAAAAATTATTTTATTTTTATGAGAATTTTTTTCCACATAACTGAATACATTATACATAAAGTTCTTTCTGAAGTAGTTTTTGGCATGGTGCACCACATTTATGAATGAGAAGGGAATCCATACCAATTTAATAATTTTTGAAGTCAGGAATTGTCATTATCAGATTAGCTCTGTTATTCAAAATGATACAAGCTGTTCTAATAATATAATAATTCAATTTTACATTAAAAACTCAATATTTTATTATTTTTTATTGACACAGAATTCTTATACTTATAAATAAGAGAAAAATATTTCTAAAAAGATAACTTTACTTAACATATATTTGTGTTTTTAAGACAATTAATAAAAAACTTAGCACTACATCAAAAACTAATTATTCTCAGAGTTTATAATACAAATTTAATTTGTTCATTAAATACTGAAATTTAAGGATATAATATTAAACAAAAAATTATGTTTGTCACATATTTTCATAATATTGTTAATAACGCTTTACAAATATGAATAACTTAAGTTTTTTTTTTTTTTTTTTTTTTTTTTTTGTAAAAATATAAATAAATAAAGTAAATAAATTTAAGAAATCCAATTTCCAATTTAATGATTAGAATAGATAGTAAACTGGGGTTATTAATTATAAATTCGTAAGATTCTACTATATTTCTTCTAAAGAAAAAAATTCAGACAAATAGATAAGAAAATGAAAATATTTAAAAAATAATTTAAAATGCTAAAGATAAGGACTTAATTAAAAATTCAAAACATCCAATACATAATGGTTTCAATACATACCATCATTAATACAATATAATAAATTATTTGTGTAATATTATATTTCTTACACTGCAATTTTAATATTTTTATAAGCATTCCTTACTTTGGCTAAAATGTAATATGAATAACCAATTGAAAAATATTATAATTTCAATTAAACAAAAAATTTATTATATATAATGATATGTCTATCTTAATAACAAAAGAAACAATTTCACACCAACTTAAGATGAAAAAATTTAATTTTTCCACGATTTTTAGTCCTCTATATGTATGACATTGTGCTCTAAATAGTATAATTGTTTATTTACCTTCAAGTGGCATAAAGAAATCATTTATTTACATTTGTGCAAAATAAAAGTTTATAATAGCCATAAAATTACAATGGTCAATTTTTCTTTTAACTATAAAAAAATTCTTAGATGAATTCAATGCCTTCTTTACTACATTTGTTTTAATTTGAATTATTTATAGCTTTTGCACAAACTAATCGTTATATTTTAAATTTACACTTTTATAAACTGACTCTAAAATTAATAAAAATTGTGGGTATTTATTGTATATTAAGTTTCAATAAATTCATTTGAAGGAAAACCAAAGGAACATTACAAAGTATTACTGAAAAATGCATGTAAATTATAATAAATATTAGCTTCAAAGGTATAAACATGATACAAAAAGACATATTAATAGCATTTCATGTTAACTAACCTTTATATTTTGATCAGAATCATTGTAATTGATTGCATTGCCTAATAAGGCCATTAATGATTCGTCATCAGTATGACCTTGAGTTAGCAACTGTCGAAGGATTGCAATTGCTGGAATAAAAACAGAAGTAACATTAAGTTTTTAAAATACTTTAGCAAAATTGATAAAAGTAGAGCTAAACAGTAATTAATTGTTTTTTTATCAAAAGCAATAATTAGAAAATATATTAAACTTGGCGCAAAAAAGGATAAAGCTTCATAAATACAATAATCTAATTTAAATATCCTATTACTAAATGACTCAATATACCGTAAAATATAGAATGCAATAAATAATTTTAACAATGTATTTTATTAGAAAAGACTCACAACTTTCTTATGCCTTGCTTAATATCATATTTGTTCTTGAAGTTATAATTTATTTTTTTTAATTAGTAAAAATCATTGTGCATATGCAGTCACACATGACAAAGTTTTATTTTATTTATAAGATAGACATAAAACTTAATATATTTTACATATGGCAAATAAAAAAAATTTACATCATTTGCTTTTCAAGTAATATTTTAGGAATAAATAAAAAAGAATGTGCTTGAAGAAAAATCAGAAATTGTGATGGATTGGAAAAAAAAGACTCACAATATTTTAAATTGTAGTCTGTTTAATTAGCCATAATCACCTTTACACCCAACTTAAGCAATAACATGAAAACATTTTAATTACATTGAAAAACAATATTTCATGCAGCTGCCCATTAAAACTCACAATAAAAAGGCAACATATTATAAGTATGAAATTAATGAATTATGGTAATAAACATTAAAAAAAAAAAGATGCTATGATATGAAAATAATTAAATTTTTTGAGGCATTCACAAAATAAGTAATCATAGAAACAAATAATCATAAATTATAGAAACGAATAATCATATCCATTATAGAATATCAGGATAGCACATTATTGCATCAAAGTACCGCTGCTTCAGCTAGTCAAAATTCCATGAAAGTTTCCAAAATATGGAAAAAAAAAAAAATGAGTTTGAAACAGTTAGATGGTTGCCAAATTAACTGGATCTTTATTGTCTGGTATCATTAAAGATGATTATATTTGAAATTGACAGCCAGATCATTGCTTTGGCAACATTTGTCACTAGACAGGAGTGCAATCAATGGTGTGGTGAACAACTATTTGGAGGCAGAAGTACAAACATTTCCGAATCAACACAAATAATGCGTAAATAAAACCTGGTTACAGCATCATTGTCACGTCTTTTGCAAGATGGTTTGTTGCAATATTTGTGCAAGAGACTGTAAATAAGATTATTAATCAAAGCACCTTGAAGAATACATTACCAAATGGCTTTTGAAATCTTCATATGAACTGGTGAGTTAATTTAGAGTGGTGGTGTGGAGTACCAATGGATACAATTCTGTGACCACCTATTTACATAGACTCAACTTTGAACAGTGGACATTGTAATATATATTATACCATTTTGGTAAAGAAAATATTTAGCTGCTGCTTTCTCCAAATCTCTTTCAATAAAAAAATATTTATTTTATGGTTATAAAGCAATTGATTCAACACCAGTTTATCACAATTGATGAACTGTGATACCACATTAAAATTTTATTAGAAGCTATATTTGTTAATACCATTCAATCTATTTGAATTCAGTGGTTAGGCATATGAAAGCTGTTATTTCTAATAGAGAGGTTATTATAAGAACTGATTTCCATTGACCTATGTATCCAAATATCTTGAAAATTTAATTCTTTTTATTTTTAATGAAATCTGTTCACTAGTAATCGTGCAGAATTTGCATTCTTTACTGATTTAGCATTTTAAAGGCCAGTAATGTTGTAGTCTAAATTAAGTGTCAAATTACTAAATAACCCAAAAAATTGCAAAATTAAAAAAAAATAATAAATAAATAGAAAATTTTAAAGGGGTTTTGAAATCTTAACAAAAGTTTCAATTTTCTTAAGCCTCTAAATTTTCTTTAAATATGTATTTTAATGAGAAACAATGTCAATGTAAAAATGCAGAAACAAATTATTAAGTTTTTAAATCATTCTTTCATTAATAAAATACACATAAAACCAACTTTATTACACAAAGGGAAAACAAAAAGTAAAAACAATTATTTTCAAAAATAGTGCTTTAAAAATGGATATTAGAAAAACAAAGTATATAGATAAAAATTAAAAATTATAATGATCCACAAAGGGAGATTTACCACTGTTGAGGAGCAGCTTATCTAGATATAAGCTGCTATCTGTTAATAGAAGCAGCTTACAGTGAATAACAATTTTATAAGAAGCCACATAATCAATTTAAAAGTATTAATATTACAAGCAAATAAACTGAATGTGAATTTTTTTAACCAATCAAGCACAAAAAACAATTTTATACTAAGCCCGAACTTTTATCCAAATAAGGTAAAAATGAAAATATTATTCTTAACTCCAAGAAATTTATACATGAACTCCCACAGTGATTCTGATGCCGAGAAGCATGACACTTATTCCTCAATATTTCTATACTCTTATATTAATTATATGAGCAAATATTAATGTTATTCAATATATCAACAGACAACCATTATAAAATCAATTTTTTATGAAAGGATTAACAGAGCAAAATCAGAAATCTTGCACTTTAAATCCTTTTTTTCCTTGTGGTATTTTCCACACTGTATCATTCAGTTTCAGAACAGCATCATAGAATTAACTTTTTTCCTCTACCCCAAATAAAGAAGAGTAAAAGATATAAAAATTTTCAAATTGAAATGATTAACACAATTATATTTTAAAAATCAAGACAAAAATGTATTCCATCAAATGTTTTGAATCAAACCTTTTACAGAATTCTCAAATATATATATATATATATATATATATATATATATATACAAAAAATAATTTATGAAGTAGCTTTTAAACCAAAAAATTGAGTTTTTCCTTTGAGTAATAATTCAGAGTGGGCAGATTTGTGATAATCAGGAATATTTCTAATAGAAAGGTTATTATGTATATTATTTGATTTGTGATAATCAGGAAAATTATATTATGTGATTATTTAAAATAGACAACAAAAAATTATATCCCTTAATTTTCTAATATCCTTGAAAATCTTCAAAATAATTTACAAACTTTGAATTTATCAACAAATTCTATAAAAATTTTTAACTTATGATGTACAAATGAAATGGCAAACTGTTGTTAACGTAAAAAAGTTAATCTTTTAAAGAAAAACATTCCTTACTTTCAAGAGGATAGCTGACTGGTCCAGGTGACCCAGGAGGTGTAATATCTTCATACAAAGGCCCTCCTTTTAAATTACAAAATATTTGCAGAAATTCAAATTTTATTTTATTTCATAAGAAAAATCCTTTTCATTTTCAAAATAATAAAAACTTAACATAATGTTTACCATGATTTTACAAATATATTTCAGTATAAGAGATTTAAAGAAATGTAATACATAGCTTTAAAAAAATATTAAACATAAATTTATAGCATAAAAAGTTATAAAAATAAAAATACTAATGTTATAAAAGTATAAAACTTATATTAAATTTGAACAAAAAAAAATTTTTTTTAAGCACTTAATTTCAATAAATACAAATTTTTATTATGAAAAGAATAATAAATAAAAATATAAATATAAAAATATGAGTATAAAAAAGCTAAAAATATTAAATATATATAATATTATATACACATTAACTTTTTGAAATAAAAATTCTAAAAATTACTTAACAGAAGAATCAGTTTTAATTTTCTCAATAAGATTTTTTTTTTATTTATATACAGTAAACTTTTATTAAATCATCAAATTTTAAATATAGTTAAATAATAAAAAAAAAAACTCTCACCAGAGGAAGAAACAGATGAAGATACTTCTTTGGATGGACTACTGGGTAGAGTAAACTTTGAAGCAGAAATATTTTTCTTTTCTGTACCCTCAACAACCGAAGTAGCAGAATTAAACAGTTTGGTCATTGTTTCATTAGGTAATGAAACCTACATAGAAATACGAGAAATTTATATTCCCTCTGACATTTTATTTGGTAGTTAAGAAAACAGAATTCTTTAATTCAAATGTTTTTAACTTAAAAACATTTGAATTAAAAAATTCATGTATTATAATAAATGCCTTTTGAAAAGGTCACAAAAAAATCAATTCTATAGCTAAATTTAAATGATTAATATCAAATTATCATTTTAAAATCATATTTTATTCATTTCACAAATATGAAATAAATCAATCATATTAAACTTGACATAGTTTCTAGCAAAGAAAACATATTATACATTATTTACACAGAAAATAATCAGGACAATTGTATAGAAAAATCAGTTTGAATTCAATCATATCATTCCTTTCACTATGATGCATATATCTAATAAGTTTTTGAATACATTAAGAGGCTAAACTATGAAAAATACAATAGACAGCTAAGTATCATATTTACAGTTTTTGAAAGCAAACAGCAGTTTCAAAAATACATAAGACATTTCTTTCAAATTCGCATACTTCTGAGAAACATTCCCATGAATATTACATTGGATAAAAATGTAATTAAATAAAATTTTTTCAATCCTTGAGCTAATATAAATTACGCCATCACTGCCAAATCAAGAGATTATAGTCTCATTTATTCAAATATTATTGTCCCAGTTATTTCATATCTTAAGTAACAGGAGTTTTAAACCAATTCAGTCTTTCAATCTTTGCTTGAGAGTTAACACTGCATTTATACATGGAATTTTAATATTCAGGAAAATTTTATTCAGCTTGGGACAAACAATCTTTTTACAAAACTTTATATTACATTGCACAATTTCTTCTAATATATTTAAAAATGATTTTCTGATATCATATAAGATTATTTATTCAATTTTCCTACCATCAGTTCATTGTCATATTTTTCTTTTTTAGCAATTTTGTTTAGTAAAGAATTAATCTCTTCAAATGTATCTTTTCAAAAATTTAGATGTGCTCCTTTGGTTACATTTTTTAATAATTTCTATATAACTAACACTTTATTGTGTGATAAATTATTTTCCATTGCTTTTTAGACAATCAATCAATTCTTTGAGACACTTCCACAATTTTATTGCATTTTAATAGCACACTAGTTAAATATAAAAGTAACTACTTTACTAATTATCACAATGAAATTGTTCTAGTGCAGCATTATTGATTCACAGTCAAAATGAAATTATTCCTGATTAGTTTTCTAAGCACTTAAGTTTATTAGCTACATTTAAATGAAGGAAAGAAATTTCACATAAAACTAAACAACTTGTGTTTCTTACTATTTGAGTTCAATTTTTTTAGCATGCAGATAATAAAACAACTTTTTACATTATAATTAAAAAAATATCTTCACAATAAGTTAAACTTTAAGGGCAATATTTCATTTGCCCTTAAAGTTTAACTTAAGTGTTTAACTTAAAGTTTAACTTAAGTTGTGGTTTAAAGATACAAGTCTTTAAACCACAAAAATAAACTTTTTTTCCAAAGATTTTTACAATTTTGGTAACTGGAAATGTATTTAATGAAATTGAGAGAGCTTGCTACAAAAATCTTCCTAGCGACAATTTAAAGCTCTTTGTAGATACACAAATTTATAGATTATATCAAAATGCAAAGATAGAGAACAACATAATAATAATAATGAATTAATACCAATATTTACACTGTACATATTTTTCATTTCATCGGTTCGCAATAAAGAAAATTGAAAGCAAGAAAGTCTACAATTCTCAAAATAATATATCAATGCAATATCTAAAATATTAAATTAATGTTTTAATTATAATTAGAGTTATAGTTTTAATCATTGAGTTTCAATTAATGGAATCGCTTATTCTAATTATTTTGCTTATATATAGTATAAATACTAATAAATGATAAGAAATTCATTACTTAAGAACAAACAAAGTCAAATATTTAATGAATGGGAAAATAAAAAAGCTTTTTCCAAAGTAAACAAGATCACATTAATAAAGCCTATATAACAAAGTCAAACCTAAATATTAATTAGACAGATGAGTGTATATATTTTATACAAAATATCAAAATCATATAAGGAGAGCTATGAAATTATAAAAATCCCAAACATTTTTATTTATAATTATTTTTAATAATTTATTATGCATTCAAACTCAGGCAATATTAATCAGAAATGTTTTTATTAAATAATTTAAACACTAATGATAAAATGCATTCTTACTGGAGGTGATGATTTCTCAGTTACTTGAGAATCAGATTTTTCAGTATTTTCTTTATACAAAATGGACTTAGAGATAAGTCTCGAACCAGATGGAGAGCCTGGAAAACAGTACAATATTTAAGTTAAAATAAACTACGAAGAGCAATTTTGCTGAGCAAACTATCACACAGAGCTCTTAATAACAATGGACAAAAAGATAAAGAACAATTATTAGAAAACGTAGTAAGAAAAGTAAGTACATCTTTCAAGTTCAATTAATGAATATTAATGGATTTCATTAATAGATTTCAGTTTGACACTAAACAATTGCAGATCGTAAAGTTAAAGAAACTATTCATATAAATCACATAATTAAATGTTATAAATCGTGATAAAATATTAATATGACAATATATTTGGAATTTCTATTTATTATATAATTTCTTTTATAATTTCCCTAATCTAAAATTTTCTTGTGGCAACATCATAAATTTAATTTTTGACTTTGAGCTACATTTTAACTCTTAACATTTTAAGTTTTGAATATGAAATTATTTTGATGAGTTAATTTAAAATTTTTAATTTGTATGTTATAAATATTTATCTATAAAAATAGTTGAAGAAATGGGGCGAGTAACTAACATTGTTTGCAAAAGTTGTAAAATTATGAATATAATAGCTTCAATGAAAAATTCTAATGAAAATATCAAAGTCAAATATAAATTGAATGTAATAAGTATTTAAAAGAATGTCTATATAATTTATACAGTTAACTTATGATTAATAGATTTTGTCAGTCAATGAATATATTTTGCATATGTCTACAATATAAAATGGATTCGAAATCAATGCATACATTGTCTTCAGTGAGAACTGAATTTACAATGCTGAACCAATGTCAATAATGCTTCCCTCTTGTAGAACGATAGGGATTCTAACATATGGAATTTTTATTAACATTAAATAAGATCTAATTTATATTTAGCAAGCTAAAAAAATATATTTAAACTGGGTTTCATTCTTCATCTTCAATTTCTATGTGCTTATAAAACGGGTAAAAATTATTTGTAATAAATATGCAGCACATGTATAAGTAACTTTTAATAAAGTGATATAGTAGTTCACTCAAATATAAAATAATTAAAAATGCAACTCTCAAAATGAAAAACATATATCTTAATGGCACAAAAAATATATTATGGTTTTAAAACAAATTCTTTCATTGAACAAAATTGTACACAAGTTTTTATGATTGTATATGATAAAGTTATGCACTAACAATGTTTTTTAATGTTCCAAAATTTTTTCTGTATAAAAATGAATTTTATTTCTAACCTAAGTGAAAATTGAAAGTAAATGAAAAATGGAAAATTATTTAAAGAAATTGAGTTTCAGTGACATAAAAGTCACATTACAATCACAATTTTTTAATATAGAACTTAATTAGTTAATATCATCATGAATTAAAATTCAGAAACAAATACCCATTTATACAACATCTAAATATCTGTTATCCACATGTAGTAGAAGTGTAAAAACAATATGTGATTTGTCATCTTATTGTTGAATACAGTGACTAACAATGATAAACTATTGTAAGGCTCTTTTTTAACAATCATAGCATATCACAGCTGCTTCATCACGCTGCATCATCACTGCTGCTCCAGAGAAAAAAATTTTCACTTATTACGAGCAACGTTTATAGTAAGGAAGGAAACTCAAAAACTAAGTATCAAATCATGCATACAAAAATAGAGCCATGACATGTCTCCCAATTTTTAGTAGTGGTAGAGCTCAAATATCAAATCCACTTCTCTGAAAATTGCATTCTTATAACTAAACTATAATGAACTAAAAAATTAGCAATGCAAAAATCTTAGTAGTTTTCATTTCCACCCTCCTAGTGAATGTAAAAATTTTCTATTGTGCGAGTAGAATCATTCTGGAAATAAATATGAATGGATACCATTCAAATTACATACATGTTTCATATTTATAACATCAAAATCTTTCCCACTTGCACAAAATGCAATACTGAAGAAGCCAGTCCCCAACATTTACTGAAATATATTGGCTTTTCGTGGAGTGACCTTCAGCACAAACCTGGTGCGGTCCTTGAGAAATTGAGGGCAGAGACTGTCATGGACCTGATCTGATCAAGATCAGGGGATTAGAAAGAAGAAGACATTAAAATAGTATTCTTAAATAGTTTTATCCCATTTAAAACTTATCATATTGAAGCAGATGCTGAAAAACCAGCTTTAAAAATTTAAAACAAATCAAATTAAAAGGAAATTTATCAGAAAACTTTATTGAAATTTAAATCTTCAAAAAAGCCTATTATAATGTATAGACTTCGTAATAGGTTTGTAAATGTAATTTATTTACAACTTCAATAAAATGTAAGGGTAACAAAAATTAATCAAACTCTTGTCTATAATTAATATTTATAAGAGTTTCAAATTTTATAAAAAAATTGCATAATGCACATTGTTTTCATTTGTAAAACAGGTAATTCTAATAAAAACAAATAACTGCCATAAAATCTTAGATTTATCTATTATCATTATTTTATTTTCAAATGAAATTTTTAAATAGCATGCATTTTTTTATAATATTCAAATATGAAAATGAAACTGTAGTTTTCATTTTCATATTAAAAGATATTCTAAAAAAACTAAAGTAAATTTTTCAAAAAAAAAAAAAAAAAAAAAAAAAAAAAAAAAAAAAA